>JAQFYC010005984.1:0-13113 GCA_034694165.1 Tomocerus mixtus | reverse complement strand
TGAGTACCCAAAACAGGATTATCGGCTTATCTCCGACCTTACCTTTAGGGATTTGTCGCATAAACATACAGGCCCTCCACCTAATAGTTTTAATACTAGCGACGGTTACTACGCTGTGCAACATCAATACATATCTAATGAAAATAAGAATCGGAGAGGTGTTCTCAGAGATATTTGCTATTAATCGTCGATTTAAAGGTTGGTGGCATCGTTTATTGATTTTATTGATTCGATTTTTCTGGAAAATTTTTGGAAAAGCGAAAAAATTTATTAAAACTACTCTAGAGGCTGCCGCGTCTTTTCATTTTTAAATTAAATACCAATTGAAGACACATTTTGCTGTATAAAATTATTGCACATTTTACAATATTTTGTGTTTCTTTTTTTCTAGAAAAATTTGGAAGGATTCGAAGCATTTCCTCCCCAATTTTTGACACGAGCAGTCTAACGATGTTGTGCATTATTCCATGGGAATTATTTTGCTCAACAGTTCTATCGTTCTTCCTCGTATTAAGTGACCTCAGTCCCATATATCATTTCCTAAGGGAATGGCTGCCCCTCTCAGTGGCTAATAACTCTTTTGTTCAGATTGTTGTGGGGATTGGCTTGTTTCTTATTTTCTGCAACGGCTATCACACACTGACCTTTTATATCCTAGTTGGAATAGTCAACGCTCAAACGTTTGGTTTCTGGTTAGACCACTTGGCAAATTACTCACCAAGTTACCTTCAAAAAATTAAAACTAGTTCAAAATTGAATTTAGAAATTAAAAAACGACAGGAAGAAGATTTTTTGAGAACAATTTGCCTCAGTTATAGGGAATTGCAATTGCTTTGTGACTGTTCTCATCAGGTTTTCTCCATATCCTGGCGGGCAGGCTTACTCGGTGGGCTTTTTTATTTGATTCTATTGTATTTCTGCACATTGGGACTCTATCGTGTTATTCCAATGCACTACTACATCATCTTCCCACTGGGAGCAGCAGTATACACACCTACTTTCTTGTTCATCATTCCTGAAGAAGCGAAACCACATTCTCTATCTTAAAATTTCGTCTATAATTGGAAGTATGTTTGCGGTGACAAAAAATTCCAAAAATTCCTTCATTCCTGCCGATCTGTACCCATTCGGATTGGAAACTATTTCGTCATCTCCAGAAGCACAACAATTTTATTCTTCGCTATTATATTCGAAAACACTATAAACTTGCTGTTAACATTCCGCCACATTAATCACTCTGTTAATTTGGGTTTTTAATATTTTTGAAACAAATGTTTAACATTCATGAATGTAGTAATTATCATATTTATATAATAAAAATTTAAACCAGGTTGGCCAAAGCAAGGTAATAAAAATTATCAATATTACATATAAACGGAAAAGTACTTGGTGCCCAAATATCGTAGCGTGAGGATATAATGGAAAGACCAAATCCAGCTTTTTATTTAGTGGTTAATAAACCTCTTTACATAGTATGTATATAAGAATTATGGCGTTGTCTGTCTGTCTGCCCTTTGGGTGGGTGCTGTAACTTTCGAACCGTTCAAGGTATATTATAAATACTAATGCCCGCGTTGCATTAAAACGGTTTGTGCTAAGTTGCAATCGTATTAATTAAATAAATAAGTATAATTAAATAAATGTAATTGCGAGCCATATGGAGCAATATGAAGCAAGTGTTAGCTATTTAGTTGGTGTCGGCATAAGGGTAGGTACACCGATAAAAGTGTGAAACCTGTAGTGTAAGGTTGTGCTTTTAATAATTATAGCAATTCATTCTTAATTTCATTATTTTATTAAATACATCATAATCGCACTATAACCAATAAATGGTGTGCGATAATAATCTCATATGGTGCGATTATGATCGCACGTTGCTCACTTCATATAAAAGCTCATTTTTTCTCATTTTTCCACTAGTTTTTTATTTTTTTAAAAAAAAATATTATTGCTTTTGATTCCAAAGTACCTCTAAACGACGCAGGGATAGTTTGTGGTAATTAACCAAAATTCCCAATGTCATAGATCAAATAGGAAAAAAGTTTTCATATAGACGAAGTCAAAATGCGATAATTATCGCACAGTAGCGCAAGTACGGGTTAAGGAGTTACGTAAGTATGTTATGATATTGACTAAACAATGCTTGGCTTTTCTTTTAACATAATTGATATATTTATATCGTTATATACACATTGTAAGTAAGTGTTAATTTAATTTTCATAATATACTGTTTGGACTTCCGGTAATAGTTTTGTCACTAAAGCAACACAATTAATATGATGTTATTTTTTATGTACAAAATTGTATAATAATTGACCAGGAGAAAAGATGTTTTCCTCCTCAGTTCGTATCCGATCTCCTTCCATAAAGGAGCAAAATTGTGTCTGTGATCCTTTCTCCCTTTGCAGTAGAAAATTGATTGGTTTACCTTAGAATAAACTATATTGAAAGTTTAGTTGTGTTTTCCTGTCCATAAATAATTGGCATAACAGATAGGCACATAGAAAACTAGGTAAATTGACAATCTGTAGGGAAAAGTGAACATTTAGGCAGATAGGATCGACTCACATAGTTAGCCTTACAAACTAGCTAATTCTAATAAACACAAGCATCGCTCTGAAAGCTCTTCATATACAGATATTGAAAATTGGTAAAGCAAAAAAAATAAAGTAAAGTAGCAGTACCAATAAAATATTACATGTAAAAGGTGTGCTACTTATCCGACAAAAATTCCTGGTACGCTGTATACTGTACAAGGGCATAGATAATGTTACAATATAATTTTGTTACATAAAAGTCTAGTTTTCGCGTTTCAATCAATAAAACGGGAATACCAATACTTGTTGAGATATGTTATGTTGACTTATGTTGAGAAATAGTATGTAGTATAAGTAAATAGTGTTGCTGAATTTTATCTTATACAATATGACAGAACAATATGTGCTTTACATAAATATATATTATAGCTGAAAGTATGAGAAATCAATTTAACTATCAACAATTACCATATTAGTTAGAGATATGAATCGTTTCCAATAGTTGTATAACCACAAATTACGTAAGCTAAAAGTTAGCTTAGGAATGTTATCCATTTAAACATTAGCTAATTTGATTTTCTCTTTCTTAGATAAAGTATTGTAAATAAATAAGTCTTTGTACAAAACACAAGGGAAATAATGGTACCGCGTCATATTGTCCAGGAGACTCTCCCCGAAAGCAAAATAACAGCACATTTCAATTTAAATACTCAAATTTCCAAATTAGAAAATTGAGGAGCTAAAATTCTTATTTAAATTCAAAACTACACATATTGTTTCGATGAATTTTTAAACAGTACTACAATTAATTGTCGATTAAAAATGATAACTGAACTCACATTCCTCGCATTCAAAATATTTTTTGGCTTCAGTTCAAAATATAAACATCTTCCATTCGATTGGGATAGTAAGGACAGAAAATTAAAGTTTTCGAATGATAAAGTCACTCTCAATATTTGGATAGTTTTTTCAATAAGTGTATTTCTTGCAAATGTCTACCTTGTATTACGCCTGCTCTTCGAGGTGTATTGTCCAGGAAATTTCACAGTTACAATTGTCGTGATGCACCTAATAGCTTTAATACTGGCGACGGTTACTACTCTGTGCAACATCAACACGTATCTAATGAAAAATAGAATCGGAGAGGTGGTCTCTGAGATATTTGCTATTAATCGTCGATTTAAAGGTTGGTGGCATCTTTTATTGATTCGATTTTTCTGAAAAAAATTAATTAAAATTACTCTAGAGGCTACCGCATGTGTTTAATTCATTCATTTTCAATTTAAATGCCAATTGAGGGCACACTTTGTTTTATTAAACTATTGTACATTTTACAATATTTTGTGTTCCTTTTTTTCTAGAAAAATTTGGAAGGATGCGAAACATTTCCTCTCCACTTTCTGACACGAGCAGTCAAATGATGATGTACATTATTCCATGGGAATTATTTTGCTCAGCATTTCTATCGTACATCATCGTAATAAGTGACATCAGTCCCTTATATCATTTCCTAATGGAATGGCTCCCCCTCTCAGTGGCTAATAACTCTTTTGTTCATATTGTTGTGGGGATTGGCTTGTTTTTTATTTTCTGCAACGGCTATCACACACTGACCTTTTATATCATTGTTGGAATAGTCAACGCTCAAACGTTTAGTTTCTGGTTGGACCATTTGGCAAACTACTCACCAAATTTCCTTCAAAAAACAAAGAGTGAATCAAAATTGAGTTTGAAAATTATAAAACGACACGAAGAAGATTTTTTGAGGACAATTTGCCTCAGTTATAGGGAATTGCAATTGCTTGGTGACAGTACTCATCAGGTTTTCTCCATATTCTGGGAGGCTGGCTTACTCGGTGGGCTAATTTATTTGATTCTATTGTATTTTTGCACATTGGGACTCTATCTTGTCATTCCAATGAAATATTACATCATTATCCCACCGGGAGCAGTAGTATACACAATTATTTTATTGATAATCCTTTCTGAAGAAGCGAAACCACATTCTCTATCTCAAAATTTCGTCTACAATTGGAAGTATGTTTGCGCTGACAAAAAATTCCAAAAATTCCTTCGTTCCTGCCGATCTGTAAGCATTCGCATTGGAAACTATTTCGTCATCTCCAAAAGTACAACAATTTTATTCTTCGCTATTCTATTCGATAACACTATAAACATGTTGCTAACATTTCGCCACATTAATCAACCTGTTAATTAGGCTTTTTAATTTTTCCCATGCATAAATGTATTAATTATCATATTTATATAATAAAAATTTAAACCGGGTTGACCAAAGCAAGCTCATAAAAATTATCAATATTATATGTAAAAGGTGAATATACATTTATCTATAAATTTATTACCGCCTTTCCGCCTCATTAAATAGCAATTCATACATTTTTAAAACGAATTTTTCATTACGAATACAGGCACTCAAGTAAATCAAAAAACTAAACGCGGGTTATAACCAAATAAACAACAATATATTACATTTTATACCATTTGCCAAGTAAAAAAATCGTTATCAATTTAATCGATTATACTATAACATCGAAAAGGTGGGCAGAATACTCAGAATACGGAATATTCGTGAAAAAAGGTTGATCAGCTTTGGGCAGACATGATATTAAATAAATTAAAATGTATTAAAAATACTTAGTGCCCAAATATTGTATGTAGCGTGTATAGTGACAAGACTAAATACATCATTTTATTACGTGGTTGAAAAACCACTTTATATATTATTGATATTACTATATAAGAATTATGGGGCTGTCTGTCTGTCTGGCCGTGGTGTCTGTAACTTTCGAACTTTTCAAGGTTTTTGAATTTTGTTTTCAGAAGTGGATACAGCAGTATGTTCTAAGAAAAAACTATACTCGTTATGGAATCAAATCATCCGCGCCCTCGTAGAGTTAATTCTGTTCACGCCTATTTATATATTTAAAATGCCCCACCCCTCTGAATTTTGACTCGGCCCCCCCCCCATTATCTAAAATAAGGTCAAAGTGGCAATTACATGTAAATCCCTATTCTAGGCTTCTCTGTTTTTAAATTAACTGTTGCTACTAGACATTTTTTTGGAAAAACGTGCCTGCATAAAAGAATTCCTGCTAATATTATCAATAATGTTAATGAGCATTTCTATTTCAATGAACAATTTCGGTATTATTTGGCTGTCAATGTTATTTTATTATTTGCATGGTTTGGTCGAACATCAACATCTTGGAACCGTTCAGGCCTGGCCGTATCTTATTTCACAATATGCTGCAGTAAATATAAGACTATTCTCAACTCAAGTTTAAGAACCTCCAGAAACATACAAAAGAAATAGATAATACGTAATTAATATATGTACTTTCATTAATGTAGTTTTTTGTTAATTACCGAATGAAAGAAATGGAAATTTTGGCGGTTTTTCATTTATTTCAAAAATTACAATAAATTTAAACATTTCGCAAGTGCATTCTTGTACAAGTTGTTTTCAATTTTCATTAAATACTTGAAAAATGAAATTAAACCATATCGGATTATTAAGCGCTAATACGCTGAAAGGTATGATAATGATAATATTATGTAGTGTAATTAGCCAACAAAGAATACGCTGTTCCTTATGAAATATATAGCAGTCCTGATATACTAATTTTGAAGAGGATTAAATACACTCTGGACAATGGGTACTCTTGATAATAAATCAATAATTGCCTTCCTAAGTCCCAGCTTCATTTTCATTTCTGTGCTTATTTAGTAGAAGGATGCGCGTACGTGTATACACATTTTAAGATGCAGAACATTGAACATAGCTGTCCGTAATTACGGAATTGCACGGTCCAATTTTACAAGTGAAGCCAATTAAATAAATAAAAATTTTCAACCCCCGTTGATATTTTAATCCTAAATTGTATCATTTTCAATTATTTAATTGACAGTACTTTGTCTCAGAAACTACTTTGTTCTCGTCTATAGAAATTGAATCCGTTTAATACAATTGTAAGATAATTATTAATACTAATATTTTTAAATTGATGTTATAGGAAATAAAAAGTTTTCTATTGCAACTGCGGTTGTGTCATAGAATTAACATATCAATAATTAATCATAGACATTAGTGTTAATTAAAAAGTGTCAACACGCAATGCTAAACACCAATAATTATTTTCATTGTAATAAATTGATCTTGCGCACCTGTATTCATTCTAATTTTAAATGACCACTATTACTTGTTTGATTTTAATGACATTGTAAGTAGTAGAGTGTACAAACCAGAATTGTTAACAGACAACAGAATACGTACCTTTTATAAAAATTTAACAATAACATCCAGCTTGATATTTGGGGAAATTAAGTTTACCTTGTGTTTAATAATTATTATGTAATTATCAAGTAACCTTACTGGCTGCAAGCTCGTAAAATGATTTTCAATAATGAACGAGATTTTAAACCACTTACGCTTAGTTTATACTCCAAAAAATGTGAAGTGAAGAGGAAGTTATAGTGAATATTTTCATTTTTTGGATTTATAGTTTCAAGATTCAGGATATTTTTGCGTTAACGTGAAGGTCTTCCCTATTTATTCCACAATCGTTAAAGTATATAAATGACAAAAGTGAAATTATCCTTCCTTGATAACTTAATTTTCTTGGAGTATAAACTTTAAATAATAATTTTTGAAAGAATGTTAAAATATTTGCTGAGCATTTCTGCATAGTTAAATTAGTTTACAGGTTGTGTTGTGACAGAAAGACGCGAGGGGCGCATCACGTTGTGTTAGCTGCCTGCTGCATGGTTAGTGCCACGAGGAAGAGAGTGGGTCGCCGCTTTAAGTATTCGGTGAGTCACGGTGAGTGTAGAATTTCCTAATATAATGAGGAATTACCTATACACAATTTTCATTTTGTAGGGGAAATCATGCAGAAACATTTCAAACTTCTTATAAACACCTACAGGAATCTTTTCAATTGACGGGCAGACGGGCATATTATAGGATCTCCGCTTATCAATTTCTGGAGTATTGTAAAAATTATTAAGTAAATTTACCAAATTACTAATAATCAAATATAAATTAATAAATAAATAATTATTGTAAACATTAATTGCCTAACAAAATAAATAGTAACATTCTGATTTATCTACTGTTATATTTTATTAAATAGAATAATTAATCAAGTATTTCTTTCCACTAATTTCATAACAGAATAAACATGGACTCTTTAAGCTGGAGTTATTATTAGAAGAAACTGTATAACTGAGCGAACCTTGCGAACACTCAGTCTCTTCAATAGCTCCTTCTTCTCGTAGCCTTTACTATCTGTACTAATGTTCTTATGTTTTTTCGAATGACCAGCTTTAAGCACCAAACTTGTATGATACTTAAAACAATCTTGTCTTAGCTAATGCCTTATGCAAAATCTACCTTATGAGTTAACAACTGGATGACTCCTAAGACTATATTATGTGTACCTGACCTAGTATGCTGGATATAGCTGATCCAAACAAGAAATTCTCCAGAAAATTCAACTTTTTTAAATTAACTTACAATGAATTTATTTCTAGGTACTTACACAAACAAATATACACGTCTACACTTGACGAAATCCAAGTTGGAACTGATCTTTCATTCTTACAAACATCTCATTCATATCAAATTAATTCAATTCAAATTCTTCGTCTATAATTAATATCTAAATAATATTTAACTTAATATCTTAACACTTGACTTATTGCTACATCTTATTTGTTAAATTCTATTAGTATAAAAGTGGCTATTTATTAAAATAATTAATTTTTATACTTTTATACTTTATAACTTACATACTAAATCTTCACTTACTCACTATTACTATAAGTATAAAAGTGGCTATTTATTAAAATAATTAATTTTTATACTTTTATACTTTATAACTTACATACTAAATCTTCACTTACTCACTATTACTATAAGTATAAATATCACTATTTATTTTAATAATTAATATTTATACTTTTATACTTCCAAACTAGATCTTAACTTATTTACTAAAATTACAAGTATAAATATCGCTATTTATTTTAATAATTAATATTTATACTTACTTGCTAGAACTTAACTTATTCCTTATCACTAGAAGCATAAATATCAATATTTATTTTAATAAATAATATTTATACTCTTATACTTATATTCTCGATCTTAACATTAACTATTCCAAGAAGTATAAATATCATTATGTATTTCAATAATTATAAATAATAAATTTTATACTTACATACTAGGTCTTGACTAACTTATTATTCCGAGAAGTATAAAATACATTATTTATTTTAATAATTATAAAAAATACTTCTTATACTTACAGGTATAAGTAACCTATGTGTTAACATTACACTCTAACCTAGGTCTTAGCATTACACACTGTTTCGTGCCACGCGAAGCGCGCTCACACGAATTCCAGTATGGATGTGTGAGAGGGTTTACTACGCAAAAAGATGCACAAATTACCAACAACACACACAACATAGTATTTTGTCACAAAAACTCCCTCATACCGACATCTGTTTTTGCAGTTTTTGGCAAAATGAGCAAATATGAGCAGCTGATTTTAATACACCAAGAAGTTGAACATGTAGGCTACATATATTTGTTGGATAGAAGCCGGAAGTCGACGGAAGTTTTAAAATCATATGTTTAGTACATAAGCCGAGTGAGCGTGCTTTCCTATGCACAGCACACCGTGCATTACACTCTAACCTAGGTCTTAACATTACACGTGACTTGCTCTTCGAGCGGCAACAAGCTGGATAAGGATAAATTGCCAAATGAATATAATTATTACGAATTCTATTGGAGACATTAACATTGACTCTTGTTTTTCTAATCGGGCATAACAAATAATAAATAATATAATTGCACAATGTGCATTTATTAATCTTACTGCTTAACATTACCGGCTTATTCGTTCTTATCTATAATTATCGGGAAACCATATTTATATTATGTTGTAGATACAGTACAAGGCGACACGTATATAATTGATTGTTTTTTCTCATGTCCTCGTCGTGTCTCGGGTCTCACACTCATTTCCAGTCGGTTGTGGAAAAAACCAAAAATAGGACATTTTAAGAGAATTAATTTGTGTCTCCTACATTTATTTTTTTATGGCTCATCAAAATTTACAGATGGCCTCAGGGTCTACAGATTTTATTTTGTCATTATGAGCAGAGTTGCCAATGAATTGACCATTCCTTCGAAGAAATCGAATATCCGCTCATATTTTACAGCTTTTATTGGACCCACTTTAATTCCATACCCTTGAAGTGCTTTCAGCTGCTTTCGAATTAATTGATTGCTCCTTAAAGATTTTGAGTTCATGTCAATCAACAAATCATTCGAAAATTGAAACGGAGTAGCAAAACCGATTAACATTATAGTTAGAGCAAGCAAACAAACCAGGAATAAGAGTATAGACATTATAAATATATCAACAGTGACAATTTCGTGTAACCGGATGGAGCAGAAACTCCCGACTATCGCTAACGACGACAACAGAGTGATGTAAATTGGTAGAAATTGTGGAATGAAGCTTTCGTTGAATATTTTGTTCAATATCCACAGTTTTTTGTAGGCCAGAATTTGATTATTTAGGCTGCTTTCCTTGCCCTTGTGTCTGTAAATTAATTGTCATTTAAAGTTATGCAATTAATTTCACTAAAGTAATCTAAAAGTATAATCCGTTTATTTTACACAAAGGGCAATTAACAATTATTTTAACTTAACTCTGTAGTATTTATATTTTCCTTTACCTGATATATTGTAGAAAATTGTAATTTCGGATAATGTAGAGTAGTATCCAAGTATATACACTACACGATACATAAATTCCACACATCTGTGTGCCAATTTGGATCAGCAGAAGAAGGGATTTCATCAATATGTTGTCATAATATGGAGACACAAGAAAAGACAATTGATGTCGCCCTTCAGTTATGCTCGCTATTGTTATGATGACAAAGCTTGCTCCAGTTGCATACAGAAAGAGAATTTTGGATATCAGTGCTTCCATTTTGCTTGGCTTTTGGCTTCCACAATTGCCTAGAATTTAAAATAATTATTATTATGACAGTTATTATGTATAGTGATTAGTGAGTAAGATAAGCATAAAAGAGAGATGAATAATTAATATCATTTGTCGTGCAATACCAGCAAAGATCCTGCTTAATTGTTCTCTTATCGTATTCAATTTCTTCTCCAATTTTTCATCATTTTTATTTCGGGAGCACTGGTTAGTGTATATCAATATGGTTCTTATCGCTATCTCGTTCATAACTCGATAAAAAATGGATGGAAATGGAATGGAAATAAATTCCGGTTAAAGCGTGACTTGAGATTTGAGATGCTTTCAAAAAAATTTCGAAAAATAATTGAATTTTTGAAATTTTGATAAAGTAGTAATTTCACAAGTATACAACCAATTTAGGATTTTTTTCTCAATTTTTTCTAATAAATATCTCGGACCTAAGGGGTTTAACCCCAACCATTGCATTGGTTTATGCAGAGCTCCTGTCTGTATTTATGTTCGCGCTTTTATCACAAATGCGAGCATCAGTGATAGTCGGCGGTTGAAAAACGACTGCTTGTGTAAATATTAGAAACACCTTCAATTGCTTACCTTTACTGGTTACACAAATTGATTGTAAACAGTTCAACATTGTGCTCAGTTCTTGCCTTTTCAATAGAACAGTCATCAATGAAATAATTGATGCAACATAAGATATGATCCAGAGCAAAACGAAGATGGCTCCTTTGCCGACTTGATCCCTATTTGATATTTCTGTATGCAATTGGAATATTTCGTAAAATAAAAGTATGCAGAGGACTGGAATGAGAGATTTGATCGTGTTCTGGGATCTGGACACAGAAAATGTACTTCTGGAATTGTCCCAAGATAAGGGAATTAGTCCGGTCCGGTGACCCACGTTTACGTAGTACCCAATCCAAGAAAAATTATTTTCCCCGTTTAAAAATTCTGAAAATGTGCTTGTAATTCCATTTGCTTGGCTTATCAATTTTGCTAACAAAGAATTTAATACCGAAGTGTCTGAATATTTCAAGATTCGTATTTTCCGAAGAAAGTCCATTCTGAAAATATTTCGTGTGCGTCTTACGTTATTCTTTCTACTTTTCAATATGAAGTTTAGAATTAAAAGCAAATTCTTCTACACTGTAGGTTCCCGAGCAGATATCGATTAATACATGTTATCTGGCCCCGTATTATATAAATAGCTATTCCTGAGAAAATATGTTAATTAAGAAATCGTCTGGTTATATATTATTTCATAATGTTTTAGTTTATTAATGATTACTTTCAACTCAAAGAGTATAAATACCGTAAAACTACTAATTAAGTCCCTGGGATCCTATTTCAATAATTGTACCTATAATAATACACGTGTCAAATGTAAATGAGCCCCTCTACACTCTTGTATGGAGAAGGGGGACCTCACATTTGGATAGGAGTATGTTTATTTCAATTACCAAATATTAACATTTTTTACAGTACAACTTTCATAAGCGGTCTTCACCAGCAAACTAAAAAGTAATGAACGACAAATAATCATCATCAATATATAAATTCGTCAAATAGCATTATGAATTCCTATAAAAATATATAGGATAGTAGTAATTCGTCATTAATTCATTTTTGAAATTTAATGCTCACGGATTCGCTCATTAAATACTTTGCCGGATTTGGTTTGAAATAGGGTTTTTGGGAGATTGTAATTATAATCTTTACGGTCCTTAATTTTGTGCGACGTTCTAGGCTTTATCACAAAAGACTCAAAAGAGTTTATAAATAATATTTATCACCTCACAAGTAAAATTATATTATTATACAGTCCAAGTATTGCAATTGTTCTTGCTCGCCTGTACATATAACGAATATAATAAGTAGTAATTATATTGTGGTATAATAATAATCTTAAGTCACGGTCTCACTAAAATTCTCCTACGCCTGGCCGTAACCAAAAATTAACGAATAAATCGTAAGCGGCCACCTTAATCATCGCAGTTAAACATTGATTTGCATTAATTCCTATATTAAAGTAGGTAAATTAGTTATTCAATTCAAATGTAAGAGTATGCTGTTATAATACTGATACAGTAGTATTGCTTTGGTTTACCTTAATATCTACGACCATATCATGTAACTCATATATCTGCTTATAAATATGACATCATTCGATATATGTCTCTACCTTTTATACTGCTGAATTATGTATGTTATAAAAGATTACTTAGTAAATTATCAACAACTAAGTTTAGTACAGCTCTCCTACATTAGATTTTTTTCATATCGGCTTAAACTTTTTATTGTTATTTCCCATTAGAATAATATACTATTAATTTTGCTGACGCAATTGCTAGTCGATACGAGATATTTATTGAGAGGGAACCTCTCTATGTGAAGACTTGAGTCTGTCTGTGTGTCTGTGTGTCATCCCACACTGAAGTGCCGAAATAGACGTTTTTGAAAAGAGGTCCTCTCTACTGAGGTGCCGAAATAGACGGTTTTGAAAAAAGGTCCTCTCTACTCAGGTT
>JAQFYC010005983.1:0-13115 GCA_034694165.1 Tomocerus mixtus | reverse complement strand
GACGGACGGACGGACAGACGGACGGACGGACGGACGGACTGACTGTACGAAAGCATATCCAGCTTCGCTGGTAATAATATGTAGACGGCTTTAATTTTTATTTAAATCTCCAGTAAACTTGTTAGCCTTGATAGACCACTCAAGTCACAAATAAGAATGCACCAACATTACCCTTACTTAAGGGCTTATATTTACTGGCACCATAGAAAATCAATTTGCCATAACTTTATTCATTTTACAACAATAGTATCCAAAAGCCACAAATAAACTAATCGCCCATAAAAATATTCACTTTTACCATAACATAAGTAACTCCGATCATTGACTAATTTGCTGCTAATAATCAATTGATTATCGTTTTTCTAAAAACTTGTTTATTTATGGGTTTTTAGGTACTGTTGTGGTAAAATGAATAAAGTTATGGCAAAGTAAGTCAAAAAGCTATGGCACAGAGAGTTTTTTATAATGCCAGTAAGTATAAACGTTACTTAATATTCAATACCTTGCCTTGTAGATTCTAACCATTGCATTGTTAACTGGTAAACATTACAATAATGATTTAGCGATTAAGTATACTATACTGTAAAGATTTGCCTGGCTTAAGTAGTACGTACAATAATATATACCGAATAAAGGCAACTTTCACCGCAACTACTGACCACTACACTGATATACCGTTCACTATATTATTAGGTACTTAATTTTTACTTGTGTATATACTAATGTGACACCCACATATTATGACCAGCGGTTAACTATACGTAGAGCTTACATTTGCTTACGAACGTAACTAGTAGCTTAAATGGATGATGTTTCCGTTTTTAGTAATTAAAGCTGCATAATGAGAATGACTCACATGCTCTTAATACATAAAATAATGGTCTCACTCGGACTGCCAGTAAACATTACTAAAAGCAAGATTGGCAGCTAAACTGATTATGCACTTGTATTAGTTGTATTTACCTTTTTCAAATGATTCACACTAGTTTTACCACGAATAATATTTTAGAGTGCCAACTTTTTGCGTATTACAGAAAAACCTTGTGAATGATATTATGGTGTACCATAAATATGACTACCTCTACCTGCATGCAGAAAATAAATTAAGCTTGGAATTTCGGTTGGCTAAACATTTGTCTACCACAATCATCATCAATAGATTCATACCTATATATTAAATAGATATACAATTATTTCTCAAAATTTTAATAATACACACTCCAGGGCCCAGGGCCCTATCAGCGGAAATAATGCTGACCTTTAAGCATATGGAAATATTGTAGTACTACGTTTTCATTCCAGTTCCCAATTCATTAGTTTTGAATTAATACATGAACAACAAGACTACATCGTAACAAGTTAATTATTACATACATTAAAACATTATAAAATACCGGAATATTATGAGTTTAACGATGTGGTAGAAATCCTGAGTAAGGTATACGAGAAAGTGTAAATCATTAAATCATAAAACTTCCTTCATATTGTGGTTTGAAAGATATTAAAGGAACGTGCAAAAAGCTTATTAAAACATTTAACTACCTATTAAGTAGTATGTATAAGATACGTATGGTGACTAAATGTATTTTGCTAATACACATATGTAATAGCCTGGTGTTTAATAATTGACATCTCTGATATTGAAAGTTTTTGCAATTATTTAATGAAAATCACTCAGTCAACATAGTAAAATGTTAAAATGGCTTAATCTGAATAATACTCTGCTTCTTGTTTGATCCAAGGCTCTGTTTTAATTTCTACGCCACTCTCGTTTTTTTCTATGGTTTCATCATCAACATTTTCGCCTAATGCTGATGGGTCCTCTTCGCCTTCATTATCGAAGTCATAATCACTATCCTCTGAATCATGAAAATGGGCCTTCTCTTTTTTAACCCGACGACTGCGACGCCGGCGCTTCCTAGAAGATTTAACTTTCTGATTTACGAGATCTTCATCAAAATCTTCGCTGTCATCATTATCATCATTGGAAGAATTGGAACCATGTTTAGTATTCCTTCTTCTTTTCTTTTTATACGCTTCTTTTCTGGCTTCCTTGAGATCTTTAGCTGCAGCAGGATTGGCTTTTACGCAGTCCTTGTGATGGCGGACACAATCATTCCTTCCCAAGCTAAAAATGCAAAAATGAATTTACAGAAATAGTTTTTAAGTTGTACTATAAAATTTATTTATTATTTTTATATTTTATCTTCTTACAATCCTTTGGCACAAATAGAGCACTTATAGGGGTATTCAGATTCAGTGTGTTTTTGCTTAAAATGACAGATCATGCTACATCTTGTGGGAAACGTCTCGTTACACAGGTCGCATTTGAATTTAAAGGTTGCTTTTTCACTTGTTCCACGCACTTTATAGTGAAGACGGTATTCCACGTAGTCAAGGAACTCTTTGCCACAGTTTTCACAAGGAAACTGGGTTTTTGTCACCACATAATGTGCATTTACTTGATGTTTGAACAAACCAGGTTCATCTGTGTAGGTACGCTCGCAAACCCCACATTTGAAAGGTCGGGCGCCTGGTACTTTGCTTTTTCGGTATTCATGATTCCTGATGTGGTACTAAAAGTTTTTAAAAATACGACGAGAAATGATTTTTAAGTTATACTCAAGGGTTTTATAAAGAATATTAATTTCTATGTTTAATCTTTTCTTAACAAACCCTTAAACGCAATTTAGATTTGCAGTGCTTGCCACAAATGTCACAAATAAAATCGCCTTCCTCCACATTGTGTTTCGAAGCGACGTGATTTAATAAAGCTGCACGGGAAACATAACTTTGTCCACATAGATCACATTGGAATGCTTTTTCTGTACTGTGAGAAAGTTCATGCACATCCCTTCCGTACTTACTGGTGAACATCTTATAACATTTAGAGCCTGAAATAAAAATACACAAAATATAACAAACGCAACAACGGTGATAAGAGATTTAAAAAAAATATACACAGACAGTAATAAGGTACATACATTTAAATCTCTTCTCTTTTGTGTGAGTAAGCTCATGTTTCCTTAATACAGCTGCCCTGCCGAAAACTTTAGAACAAGTTGCGCATTTATATGTGCTGTCCTGAGTATGTTGAACTAAATGTTGCTTCAATGTCGAACTCCGTATAAATTTTTTTGAACAAAACTCGCAAGAATACTTTTGTCGGTCCTCCATTGCTGTAGTGTGCATTGCTCTATGCTTTTCCAAATAGTCTTGATTTTTGAAATCCTTGTCACATAAGTCACATTGGAAGCCTATAATTAAAGTAGGAATTAATAAAAGCAAAGTAGCTATAAACAAAAATGTATATATATATGTTGTTGTTATGCATTTTCTAAAAAGTTTATAATTCTTACGTTCCGCTGAGTGTGTTTTTATGTGCAGCCTCAGATGGTGAGGGAGGGTGAAGCACTTTTCAACAGTATTGGGTTAGAATTCCTCCAAAGCCAACTCGTCCACTTTCCAAAGTAAAATTCCACGAAGGCAAAGTCAAATTCGTCCGGTACAACAATGTTGTTACGTATTTAAATGAAATATTTTATCATAATTAATGCATTACACAGCCAATATTACTGATAAGCAATTTGATATAGTACATGCTTATTAAAACATTACTATTATTGTACACGACGAATTTGACTTGAGCCAATTTTACTTTGGCAAGCGGGCGACGAATTGGTTTTGGACGAATTATCCGAATACCTTTCCACAGATATCACATTTATGGGGTTTCTTTCCAGAATGAGTAAGCTGGTGAAGTTGTAAAGATCCATGACTAGAAAATGACTTCCCACAGGTTTCGCACTCACAAGTTTCGCTATCGCAATTGTGACGCTGCAGGATGTTCATTCGTGAGAACTTCTTGTTGCACTTTGTACATACGAATCCATCTTCTACTTCTATGCTTTGGTTTTGAAATTCAGGAATTGTGGCATTTCCCGGTGTGCCTGTGAAGAAAAATAATCATTTATAGCGACTGATCTCAGCTAAAACTAATAATAAATTATGGCATGTGGAGTGTGGAGACAGCAAGTTATTTTAATGTAACCACCAACAAAGGGACTATTATTTATCTAATATACCATCGTTGATTTTCTGTTTTTTCTGTGTCCCGCCGCGATTTCCGTTTTTGCTCGGCTGCATTCCCCTTTTCGGTGTTGTGGACAGCTTCTCATTAGCGTCTTCTTCATCCAATGAACCATCATCATTGCCAAACAAGTCGTATGACAGACTGCTACTTATTGCCACATCGAGATCTTCAAAAGGTGACTCACTTGTCTCGAATGGTATAGAAATATCCCTCCGTTCAGTATTTATTTGAGAAGCATAAACACTATTTTCTAAACCAGATTTTTGTTTTTGGTATTGCTGGCTTTCGTTACCAATTTTTTCTGTTATTCTACCGATTACTTGCTTCATTTCGCGATTTATTTGTTCCAACTTCATATCCAACTGGAACAGCTTCTGAGTATTTTCAGCACACTCTTCGCAAAAGAGTTCCCCATCAGGATGGACATTCCAAATTATATCTTGAAATATATCCTTTGGTAAATACTTATTACAACTGGCTATAATTTGCTGCAGCTGGGTGACGTAATTCCCAGATTTTTCTATTGAGTGCACACTACGAAGAGTGGTACTACTACGGCACAGCTGACAATTATTCATTTTGCTTCTTGGGATTGATAATTTGTTGTCTGTGGAAGTAGAAAAAGTAACTGCTATTATTTTATGAAATATTTGCATGCTGAATCTTTATGTTTAACTACACCAATGTTTTGAGAATAATACTATAAAATATATTGTTAAATATTATTTTCATTTAACATATAAACCAGTGAACCAAACAAATATTTTAAAAGTAAATATGAATTAAATGACACAATGGAGAACAGACACAGACATAAGAAATGCAAAAAGCAAATACCAGCTGATTCAATCCCAAGCTGCAGTGACTAGGCAATCAAATATTTCCTTTGGTGTTTGCAAAATCAGTGCCCAGGTATACGCTGCGCTAGCTGTAAAATGTCAAATGAAATATTAGTAATACATAATATTAGGGATCATTTTTAAGAAAAAATCACAAAAAACTCACTCAAAACAGAATATTTATATACATTTTATTATTACGTACGTAGTCTCAGGCTGTCTGTAGAAGTAGACTACCACCTCAGTTGTATTTTGTATTTATGTTGGCAGTCCTCACCTCCACCTCCTCCATCCTCGAGATCCGATCGATTGACGAAAAATTCCATATCGATTTTAATCTCCTCACTACATCTCAATCCAACAGTACATTTGAATATCGCGGGCACCTGACGGCAGGTTGTGGTTTCTGAGATATTTTGCTTAACTATTCAGCGACTGACTAATCAATCTTAACCATATTATCTAACTGAGCTAATGCAATTTTTCATATAGCTTTTTCCGAATACATATTCCGGAAAATGGTAATAATCTAAAACAAGAAAATTATTTGGACAACTTCAATCTTTTCAGATTGCAAAAATTATTTTTACTCCTTTACTGCTTACAAAAAAGATGCACTTAATTATATAATATAATACAATAATGTGTGTCATTCTGTCATTGCACAATGCTGTGGATGCTACATGCTAACACCCAAAGAATATTTATAATTTAATTTTAGTAGCAAGATAAATGGCACCTACAAATTAACTTATTTTACCTATAATTTTCTACTTCCTTTGCCTCGAATGTACCTATGAATAAACTGAACTACCTTTAAGATCTGAGTCGCCTATAAAAGTACTTACTTTACCTACAATTTTACTCTAAAAAAGCCTATAGAAAAACTGAAGTACCTATATAGATACTATATTGTCTTTGTTTCTACCCCCCTCCCCCAAAGCGACCAGAACCCCAGAACAAACAAGTTGTCTCAAACTTGTGTTTAAAGTCACGCCATAGTATACTACTATCTGTATATGCATTGGTATTATTCACCTTTCTGGAATTCGTTACATGGTACTACACAAACCTATATGTTCCGATTATGTAAACGCATTATTTTCTTTATAGCTTGTTCGGATTAACGCGAAGCCATTACGTGAATTTAATCGACTCGAATGGTATAATATACTTATATAATATATGTATAATATAATATGTGCGATTGCACGTAAAAGAGTGTGATGTTGGTGGTTTCATGACACTCCATCAATATACAGATGAAATGGATTTTAAGGATTTTCCATGTAGGTCAACATCGATTAGTAACCGTTGGTCATAGTCGAATTCCGTTAAAACAGTGTAATGTTGGTTATCTTAAGAAGTAACATTATTTCTTACTGTATATCGATCTGCTTCGAAAAAATTGGGAAACCCTTACTAGATTTTTTTTTCGAATTATCAGTCTCTTAGTCTCTTTAGTACGAATAGTGTCCCTTTACAATTCGAATAGTAGGCAGGTCTCAAATATAGTCACTAAATGTTTGCGTACTTTTAAAAGGACCTTTCTAATTGTATTAATCTGTCTCGTCGACGAATTCTTGCTCTGTTCTTGCTTTTCTGAATCCCTGATTAATTAGATTATTGATTAATGACGAGTACCTAACTATGTTTGCGTATTATTTGTTCGTAATGTAAACGGCAGCCACTGCCAAGGTAGTTGTTGTGAGCGTATAAAGAAAAACAATCAGAGCCTTATACAAATAACTGCGTCGTGGCCTTGGCATAGTACATAGTACTGGTACAACTGAGTTATTGTTGAATTTGAATGTCTATAAGTTTTATTGAGGAAAATATATTGATTACAACTTTTAAAAAATTAATTTATTAATGAAACTAATATATCATATTAATATAATAAATCGCTAGCTAAAAGTGTACAGATATTACGTAATAGTAAGGTTCTACACATACAAAACTACGCAATAAATAAAATTGTTTTGCACAAGAGGTAATTTAGATACGTCTACCTAAATGATAATTATTACCATACATTTTAATCGGCTGTAGTTCCGTTGCAAACGACAGACAATGCGGTTTACTCGAAATATCAAGCATTTCTGTTCAAAAATTAAATTAATAATATTAGTACTGATTTTGAGCAGCCCCATTATAAATTCCACCGGTGGAAAATTAGCACAATTGGTTACCCTTGAGCTAGATTGTTACATAAATATAATTTTCTACAAATGGAATACTCCAGAAAATGACAATGGTGTCGAAATATATTTTGGCGATTTGACTAAAGTTGAAGTTCCTCACATACTGACAAGATTTGATATCCTGGAAGATAGTTGGGCGCAGTTGCTAGATTGTGACAACGGAGATGAGCGAGCATTTCAACTAAAGAAATTTTACTGCACCATTAAATATACAAGTAATTGTCTCTGCAAACACGACGAACTGACTACAATGAAGAGAGACAATTTCACTTTTCCACATCTTCTCCCTCCGAGATTAAATTGTTTGTCTCACATTGCCGTAAATTTAAATGTAACTAGTAAACCTCAACTGATTTACACACAAGTAATTACAAAAAGTTATTTAACTCCCCTGTCACACAAAATTGACAAGGATATATTTTCTCCTGAGCACAATTACTACAATGATGCAGACTCTTCCACAGTCCATATTCTCGTAAACCCAGAGTATTTGAAAACTGAACCGAAAATCGAAATTCTAACTAAAAACTTAAGAACGTATACAGAAGGGGAAAGTTATTACAACTTGCCATCATTTAATGATCCTACAAAAAAGAGGTTTTATATTCATTCAATGGGAGAAGATGATCAAGATATTTATCTTCTTTGTGGAAATTGCCAATTTTCAAAATTGCCATTACAAAGCACAGAAATAAAAAATTCGTACTACATCTACAAATTTCACTATAAGAACAGCCTTATACCAATGGGATTGAGTTTACTAAACAAGAACATATCAAGAGGAAAGCTAAGGGACACGACCATTGACATGATAATAAAAAGTCCTAGTATTTCTGATACATTGGAACTTCATATGGATTTTGCGCAATCTGAGATTGGTCCTTACAATCCTTGGTGTCTACTGAACCCAAAAATGTTAACAATAGCAGATATCGTCTCAATAAAAATTACTCTTGCTATAATTCTTCTCGCAAAAATCGAGAATGCAACAATTTCTGAAAGAAGATGCAAATCCAGAGCAAGTAGCAGCTCAATCTTCTTAAATGTTGAGGTATCACTAGAAGGGAAGAATACCGACTCTATTCAAAAATCAAATCAAACAGTTTGGGGTAGACAAACGGAACCTACGTATTTTATGATGCATTCCTATATTCCAACTGCAGAAGACGGCTACAATTTTATTTCCTGTAGTATTCTGAACAATTTCCAGGGAAAGTATGACTTTTCGGGGTATTTGCGACCTTATCAATTTGAATCATGGCTGGGAATATGTGTGGCAATTTTATTTGTTTGTTCATTTGTGCTGTTTATATTTCGCTTGAAAAATGAATCATATTTATCGTTTCCAGTGTATGTTTACGCCTTAATTTTAGAAGTAGGTTACTCACTTCCTGTTAAATTTGTTAGATTGGCTTGGCTTAAGCTAGTGATTGGACCACTTCTTTTAATGTTCATTGTTCTGACAAATGCATACAAGGGAATTGTCGTCTCTGATATTATAAACGAACCTCCAGTGAAAAGGTTTGAATCTGTCAAAGACTTAATTCTCTATAATAATTCCATGTCCACAGGACCCACAACTTTTCACGATTTCCGTCGAAATCTAATTTTGCCAATGTACACACAACTAGGCTATCTATATTTTGTGGAATGTTTCCATGAGTTGAATACTTCAAATATGATTTACCTTTCGATATGTAATAATAACAAATTGCATCTCAACAATGTGAGCTACACCATGCATGATAATGGAAGCTTTATCATGAACGAGACCACATTCCAGGAGATCCTCAACATATACGAGAGTGATAATCAAGGATTTTCAAAACATCACACTCTGTCTGTAAGCCAGACAAGGTTTTTAGATTTATTTAGTTTCATTAGTGGCGATGATATTTTATTTAATTTGTACGGGAGAGAATCTGCGGAAATGAGTAGCAAGAAAGCTCAATTGAAAGAAATTTTCAGACAAAAACATAAAATGAACTCCGGATTTCCTCAAATAAGTCCGCAGAGATTCATTTCTGAATGTAATAATTCAATGTACATTGATGAGCAGAGCAAACTTTTTTGGTTTACGAACGATTCCCATTGGAATAAGGACGAGGAAGTTCATCCAAAAGATAAACTGTATAAGGGAGATGCAGAAAATGCAGTGTTTTCAAAAACAACAGGAATATTGTTGCAGGACTCTTCTAACCAAGTCATTGTATCTTATTTCACTAGAAGACTACATTTAATTGACCAATCTGGGATCTACCACAAGTGGAAATTGTTTTTTGAGAGAAAGGGGTATAAGGAATGTAAGAGATGTTTGTTGCCCATTACATTACGTCCTCTTTCATTTCAAAAATCAAATGTGGTAACAATTTTCCTTGTTGCATTTGCATTTGGACTCGCCTGTTTAGTAGCATTTATATTTGAAATCAGGAATGTGTTCAGATTGAGAAGATTTATGGGAATATTTACAACAAAGAGCATTAATATTGTAAAAACATTGGACACAGAACATTGCAATAGTGAAAAGATTTGCGAGTAAAGATATATTGTGATAGCAAACAATTATAGTATATCTTAGATAAAATGAAAGTATGTACTAGTATGCAGTAAGCAGCACAGAAGTTAAATGATAATATTATTATGATTTCATTTCTGCTAATAATTAGTTATTTATAATAACCTTGCTTTAATAATAAATCAAATATTTCTTATAAATTTGCAACATTTTGACAAAAAAAAGTTAAAAGTTAAACAAGACAGCATTTTTTGATTTTTTTGTTTGGAAATCCACATTTTACTTGAGCAACCTCTTTGTACGGATCTTTGCAACGTCCTCCGTTAAATGGAGCACATGGAAGATCAAAACAATGTGGTTGTTGTTTGGCAGCATTTGGGTCAGCGATAATTTTCCCGTCGGATTGGTCTTCAGACTGAACAATAGCAATGACAGCAAACATAGTGATGAGCAAAATAACCAGAAGAAGGTAATTCTTCATTTTGGAGTTGTTAGAGTTGTAGATTGCTGAAATTATCAAATGTCATAAATATAAAATATAAAATTCAGTTTAAAAATAATTATTTTGCTTAATAATGACTAAATTAGTTGTAATGATTATAGAATTGTAACATATATTAAATTATACCTTTTGACAAGAGGAAATGTAATAATATTAAAGTTGATGCTGCTGTACAAGTTGTAAGTGTGGTTACGGCTCAATCAATGATGTCAAAATTTAGTTAAATGCAGCCATTTATATACCTACGAACTTTGTTTATATATTGATTATTCTGTTGGCTGAGTTGGTAGTAAGTTTTTACGAATTTCAAGATATGAATAAAAATATTATGCCATAACGTACACTAATTCATCATAAACACACCAATAAACAAACAGTTAATCCCATTTCTCGGTAGGTAATTTATCAGCGTAAATAAATTATATAAACGTTTGATGACTTAATTCGGAATAAAAAAATAAATTTTAAAGCATTTTAAAGACGTCAGTAATTCACTAAATGTGTTTATTTAATTAAAGGATAAACACAATGTGATCCTGATAGTTTTTTGTCAATAATACGATTAACCGGCTACCTATATAATTTTCTCCGAAATGGCAGGCTGCACAGCGAAATTTATTGATAAAGAGAGATTTCCTTTCTATTGACTTTGTATGTTTGTTCCTCATATACAGCTAATTACCGAAGGTGTTTTACGTATTACTTTATCCCGATTGCAGATCTCCTACTGTGATACAGATATTGTGTAAAACAATACTGGGAACAAACAATTTACAGACCTTTACTTTTTGACAACAAGATATTCATCACGTCCTAATTTTACTATCTCAATCACTAACAGTTATCTGTGACTAATATGTACACACCAAAAAGGGAACAATAATATAACAAACGGACCAGCACATGGGTCTGAATACCTGCCTTTACGCAGTATTTGTAATAATGTAAGGCTTATATTTAATGAAAGCTTCGGTAATTAGCTTCAATATTAGAGGAATAAGCATACAAAATCAATAAAAATAAACAATTTATTAATTTCGCTGTACAGCCTGCCATTTCAGAGAAAATTATATAGGTAGTCTGTTAATCGACAAAATTATTATTGAAAAATTATTATCATGACCACTGTTCACATTATGTTTATCCTTTAAATAGATAAGCAGATTCAGTGATTTCGATGTCTTTCAAATTCTTTGAAAATTATTATTTTTATTCCGAATTAAATCATCAAGAGCTTATATCTTCATTTATTTACCCTGATAAACTACTTACAGAGAAATTGGATTAACTGTTTGCCTTATTGGCGTGGTTATGGTGAATTAGTTAACGTTACACCGTAATATTTTTATTCATACATCATATCTTGAAATTCGTAAAAACTTACTACCAACTCAGCCAACAGAATAATCAATATATAAATATAAATTCGTAGGTATATAAATGGTTGCATTTTGCTAAATTTTAACATCGTTGATTGAGCCGTAACCCCACTTACAACTTGTACAGCAGCATCAAATTGTAATATAATTACATTTACTCTTGCAATGGCGATTGGACCTAGTATTGTCTGGAGAATGTGTACAATTTTTTCCAATTACATTGTACAATGCATGTAAGGGTGTACTACCTACTTACATTATAACACTTAACAATATTCGAACGTTTTATAATTTTTTTATAATCTTTTTTTTTTATTAGAATGCCTTTGTAATGTAAATTATCGATAGCCTTTTTCCTTATACAGATTCATTAAATAAATATCTTTTGCTTTGATAAAGGTATTTGAATGCCCACTTCAGCATTTTATTGCTTACCGATTTTAATAAAGGGTTTGACGTGTTAATAAATATTGTATTTTTTGTATTTAATTCACAGTAATGGGCTTTGTCGTTGATTTTATAAGAGGCACATATTGGTCATAACACATTGCTATTTGTTTTGTTATGAAAACAGTACCCGCAATGCAAAGTAACTTTGATGGCGATTTAAACGAGTTGAATTAAATTGAATTACTGTTTTATTCAAGCGCCATTAAGTTTAGTACAATCTTTTGTTATGTTTTTCGCAGCACCGAATGCAAGCCATGTTTATTGTTACTTTTACTCCCTGGACAGAACGAGCTGCAAACTAATTTAAGACAAACTTAAGTACATACTTTAATTTAATTAACGTGAATAAATTCACAGAAGAAAGTGGAAAGTGGGGCGAAAGCCTTGAAATGTAGGTGTAAGTAGTTGAGATCAGCACCATTCCTGGTGCTGCGATGAGTTGTTGTCGTTACACTTTTATTGAAATAATCATTAATAAAACTAACATTACAACCGAATCTTTTGATTTTACTTGTGAATGACATTTAGAGGTATACTAACCGTTCCGAAATAGTAAATAAAATCTCTTTTTCAAGCAATGTATAAGGATTATAATTTTTAGGTGCTGACTTCTATTCTATAATAATTATAATATTTCGTATCAACACGTATCGATCAATATTCGTTATTTGTGCTGCAAACACTGATTAATAAAATGACGAATTTTAAATATTTTTTTATTTTATTTGTGCTATCAACTGTATGCATTTGTGAATTGAATTGCTCTAAAAAATTATTGGAACTAATTTTGGCTGAAGCTGAGTGTTACATTAACATCATTTTCTACAAAATAGATTATTGGGAGATTGAAACTTCAAATTTAATCACTCAATTGCCCCATATTGATATTCCATTTGCATTAACTCGTGTAGACACTTTGGTTCAATATGTGAAATCAATATATTATAATTGCTCTTTAGAAAATATTGGAAATTGCTCAGTAAACTTTCAAAAAAGCAACACACCTGGCGCTGATATTTATAACATAATTAAAAATAGATTATCACCGAAAATACAATTTTCGCGACTTAATTGTCTAACTTATTTAGCTGTGACTATTAATTCAAGTGACAATATGGAAACGGATATCACCC
>JAQFYC010005982.1:0-13117 GCA_034694165.1 Tomocerus mixtus | reverse complement strand
CTCTTTTAACATCTCCCTCTTCACAAATCCTAGAGGATTTGAAAAATCAGGCTCCATTGAAACGAACCCAGGTCGGGCCATCTTCCACAGGGGTCAGCAGTTCGTATTTCATCAGTGACTCCGGAGAGGACAATGGCTACGCTACAGACAACTTGCTGGTATCGCATATTTTAAGCGATAGAGCTCTGGCCAAATTTCCAACTTACATCATTAGCGAAGAAACAATCACAACTAATCAAAACTACGCTAACGCCATCGAACAAGCAGTCAACTCAGCATCCTGCATCTTGCTAATCCATCGTTTGGATTATCTTATCGGAGCCTACCCTGGTCAGTGTGCTGGTATAGCAAAACAATTGGGGAAACTTAAAGGAAAACCGTGTTTGGTTTTGGCCACAGCATCCTGTGAGCCACACAATTTGCATATTCAAGAATTCCGATCTCTGTTCACTAATGGGAAAAGCCGTAAGGTTGGACATCCAAGCGAGGCCGAAAGACGGAACTACTTCAGACAGATTTTTGAAGTCCAAGCTTTTCATCTGGATAACACTACTGCTAAGACTGCACAAATCAAAAAGAAACACGGTGCGAAGATGGATCAGCTATTCGAATTTTGTGTTGGTCACACTCGCTCAAATTCGGTGACTCGATTGATGAACCTTTATGCAGAATTGTCGTTGACTTGTTTAAAGTATTCCGATAAAGCCGACAAAACTCAACTTGAAAATGAATTGGATACCATATTGCACAAGCATGCATCATCCTCCTAATAATATGTCCTATATTCTTCCTAAATAATTGTCTTTTGATTCATTTGTAGCTTCGATTGTAAATTATATGTAAATATTTATATTCAATTATTCAGTATATTCAATGTAAACATGCGTAATCATGAAGGTTTTTTGAAAATTGTAAATTGCCAAATTATTTATTATGTAAAAATCTGTACTTATTTATCTTTGTGTATGCAATATAAAGTCAAAACTTTTAACAATGAGACAATACCGAATATCATGATTATTTATGCAAAACTAGGTTCAACAGTTCTCAAAGTACACATTGCCGCACAAATAGCTGGGAACACCGCTGCATCCAATTTTATTAGGGGGAACCATTACACTTTTAACGCTACCGAAATACTACGTATGCATTCATAAACAGGAACGGTATACTGCACTGGTTGCTTTAGGCAACCCTTGCACAACACAAAGTTGGTCGATACACGTTATCCGATACCCCGCAGCCTAGCACATCTAAAGTTATTCGAAGCGAAAGTAGAGCATTCTTATCAAGTAAATTTAGAAAGATTCATAAAAGAGAGCAAAATTATGAACCTTTTTCTTTTTTACCATAAGAGACACTAGTTTAAAAATGAGCTTACATAGTTTACTGGAACTAGATGATTTGGGGAGAAAACACGAAGATATCCCAGAAAGGGACACGGGTAAGTTTACTTTATTTTAGTTTATATTAACAATAATCTGCAGAATTAAAAATGTATCCATTTTTTACATAACTAGATTCTGACCGTCCCAAACCAAGGCCTAGGAACAAATCCAATTTAACCGAAAAGGGGAAAAGGTCATCTAAATTCAGTCCTAAGAAACTAACGAAGAAGGGAACCGAGCGAGATGTAGACGAAGTTTTGTCGTTTTCTTCCGAAACCGCGGAGAGATTGGGCAAGGACAATATCGCATTCTCTCATGATGAGGAAGAACCAATGGTACGCACTCGGACACCTGGAAAAAACAATCCGTTTCTTGGCCAGAGTAGTGAAAATGTAAAGCCCCTGAAGGGCAAAATGTTTCAAAAGCAGTATTTCTCCTCAGACTCAGAGTCAGAGCATATGGGTGGAGGAAAAACAGAAGTTTTAGTAGCTGATGTACATCATCATCATCACGAAGCAGAATATTCCAATAAAAAGCAGAAATCTTCTCGTGTAGAAGAAACATCTTCAGCAGCTTGGGTACGTCGTCTTTATTTTAGAAAGTATACTAGAGATACTTAATTTAAGGAGAATTGCTTTTTAAGATATTATTAAACTTCAGGATACCGATGAGACAATTATGCGGATGGAAAACGAGCTCAAATCTAAATCTACTAAACATGTCACAAAACCACGACCGAGGAGTCGAACAACTGTAAGTTCCCATAGCTCTGTGCACAGCAGTTCGAAACATTCTGTTAAAAATCGAGAACTTTCGGATAACGGTTCTAGTGACAAAGAAGATTACCTTGCTATAACGATTCCTCCTGAGAAGAGTGACAAAGAAGAAGTAAAAAATGAAACACCATCTGAAAGCCGGGTTAATATTAAAGAAAAATTCATGGAGAAATGGAGAAAGACAGCACAGAGTTTTTTAAACAAACCATCCAGTGGAGCCCCGTCTGGGGATATCTCTGAGGAACCTAAGGAACCGGCCGTGGAAAGGTTAAAGTCAAGATTTCTCCGCAGCAGATCAAAAGAGAAAAAGGATGTTAAAACTGGCGAAGACACAAGTGCTGCAGAACTGAAAACATTATCTCGAACAAAGAAAAAGGAAGATTTGAACAAAGAGAGTTTCTTTGAAGAGGAACCAGTAAAATTGCCAAAATCGCCAGAAAAGAGAAAGTCTAGGAGACATAGAGATGACGAAGAACTGAAAAGGGACGAGGAAGATGAAGGGAAAACAGATATAACACCAAAGCGGGATTCTGACAGGAAAACAAGGCCTAAAGAAAAGATTCTGACAGAAGAAGAAGAGAAAATGCTCTTGGGAGTCACAATCCACAGTTGCGATTTACTTCCTTTGGATCCAAATGTTTTACATCCAGTAGTAAAAGTTACCATAATGGACGAAAAGGGAAGATTTCTTGTGAGAAATGTAAATATTAAAAAGGGAAAGCAAAAATCCAAGGAAAAGCACAGACATAAGAGGAATAGGCACCGGAGGAAGGATTCGGAAGAAGATGATCCTGATGAGAGTCAGGATGAAGAGAGTGCAGCGGATTCAAAGCATTCCTCAGTAACATCGAAATTAAGTTCGGAATCTATTCTTCCAATTATGACTCAAGCTTGTCAAGTTAATCAGAGAATGCCTACATTTGCTCCTACGTGGAACGAACTTCTACTTTTCGAAGAACCATTTTATAGATTTCTGCAAGGTCGTTCTAAAGTTATATTTTTCTTTGAGATTATGGATTTTCTTCCAATTGAAGGACCCTACCCGGTATCTTCGTTTAAGTATCATGGTAAACCCAATTTTACCTTACTCCCACCATATTTTTTACTAAGTATTTTCCCTGGGATATTATGAATCTACTGTAATGCTTGTATAAACTAAATATTTGTAGGCTCCGAAGCTGGGTGGTACAAAGTTGCTTGGGCGTTTTTGAAACCAGTCGGGGCTAACGGAATAGAAAACACAGATAGAAAATTGAGACTTCAGTTGTATGAGCCGGCTGAAATTCGGGCGAAAGATTTAGTTCATGGTCCAGAGGTAAGAAATCCAAATTGTTACAAATATTTTGGCAACAATATGAGGGGAATTTACTATTAGAAGGATTTATCTGTATAATTTTAAGGTATTTTGCTGGTGGAAACTGAATAAAAGGCAGAAACTTAATGCTACTCTGTATGTGACCGTGAAAGGAATTCGTCCTCCTCAGGCTACAGCCACTAGTCTAAGAACACTGCTTACGATGAGAAAAGAGCATCTTACCCAAGCTATTTTAGAAAGCCAATTGGCAGCTACAAAAAAGACAAAGAAAAGAAGAAAGAAGGTATCCCCTTTTCTCAATTTGGTTTAAACTTTCAGAATGTCAATCTATTTTGTAATCTTCAGGAAGTTTTATTTTTTTAATTGAATTTGTTAATCAGGCAGACAGAAATATGGCATCAACAGATTTAAGAAAGTATCCTCAGTGGACTCGTTTGGAAGGGCAGAGTTGTAAAGTTCCCAATCGAGTTGCAGCATCCCTTCCATCTTCTCAAGTAGCTTCATTAAATCTGACTGTCTCTGGGAATGTCTATTGTGTCAGTTTTAGCCCTTGTGGATTGAAATTAGCCGCAGGATTGGACACTGAAGAACTCCATGTTATTCTTATCTTTGAAGTAGGTCCAATCATTTAATATAATATATACACGATTCTGAGAATTTCATACTTATAATACTCTCTCATTACGCTTTCACAAACTGTTAGCATTAAAGTAAAATAATAAAATATTAAATATTCATGTAAATTCATTCGATTTTTAAAAGGTCCCATCCGGAAACTTATTGAGAAGCCTAAAAGGTCACCACGGACTTATTTACGATCTGGCTTGGAAAATATTAGAGGTTGGGGACAATTCAACTGAACATTATTTGGCTTCCGCTTCAGCAGATTCGACTGCAATTATATGGGAAATGGAAAGCGGAGATGATAGCACATTAACAGAAGTTAAGGTACAGTTTGGGGAAAGTGTACTTTATTTTCATTATTATTATTCTATTAGTTAACAGTAGTTACTGAAAAAGATTGGGATTGATGTATCAAAGATGAATATTGACTGAGGAGTTCACATTTAAGATATCGCTTATAATATAATGCCAGAGTAAAATATTAAGGAAGAGAAAGCACAAATATACTTTCTCTAATAATCTCATTGTATCCTTTACATTGAATAGAAACTACTACATCCGTCTTTCGTTTACTGCGTTAAGTTTCATCCTTCTCACCCATCTTTGGTAGCTACTGGATGTTTTGACTATATCATAAGAGTATGGGATATCCGGAAACAAAGTGAGAGTAAAAGGAAAGGCTCGCCAAATCATGACAGCTCTCCAGTTTTTCTTGTAAGCAGCAGATTTTTAACAAAACATACTAATGAAATTCATTACACTGAAAGTTAAAAATCTAAATGTATTTGGACTGTATTTACAGCTGGATCGCCACAGCAGCTATGTGAATTGCCTTCTATTTAGCAATCAAGGCTTACAACTCTTTAGTGGTGACGGAGAAAGCTGTGTATACAAGTGGAGTCTAAAATCTCCAAGTCGTCGCAAATCATGGAAAATTGACAAGTAACTAACTAAGTTCAAACATGTAACCTTATTTTAACCATAACTTAGTTATGTATCTATGTGGACAAAAATACTTATTAGCTACCTTGGGGTTTCCAAATTGCAGGGACATAAAATTAAGTGACTCTGGTCGGCGTGCAGTAAATAGTTTAAGTATTCATCCTGGAGGAAATCGTTTACTAGTGCATATCAGGGATAGCTGTATAAAAATTCTTGATGTTGAAACGCTAGTAATTTTGCAATCATTCAGTGGACTGTCAAATGATAAGTAAGATGTTCAAAATATGAAAATGGTTTTCTTTACTCTTGATTACCATAATTCAGTATTATAATTTATTTTTTCAGATTGCAAATTCGTAGCTGTTTTAGCCCTTGTGGGAATCTCGTTTTAAGTGGGAGTGAAGATGCAACCCTTTGTATCTGGGATTCAGATACTGGTGCAATACTACAATTCATCACTCCCGAAAACCATCCGAATTGTATTGTTACGAGTGTCGATTATCATCCCTACGATCATTACGTTGTCATTGGACTTGCATCCACAATAAGTGAACCGAACCCGATTCTTGTCTATACATACGTACCGACAAAAATTCCAAGAATTTCCGTTGCAGGAGTTGCTAAATTAAAGTCAAATTTAAGGAGACAAAGAAGTAAGAGTAGAACTAAAAGTCCCGGTCCTGGTCAAGTAAGAAGCAAGCCCAGTATGAAGAAAACGGTCTCCTTTGCAACCCATGCCCGTGAAGTAGCCCACAGAGGGGATAGTTCGGAGAAGTTTTTAACTATTATTAAAAAGTTAGACTCTGCACTCTTAAAAGGTGGTGCGGGTCCCGCCCACACTCAACGCTTGAGTGAAAGCATTAACATTGAGCCGCCCCCTGGCTCAGAAACCCAAACAGATAAAGGTGACAAGATAACAATGAAGGAACATGATATTGACGAAATCACAGAAATTCCTCTCAAGCAAGACTTTTCAAGTCATGCAGCTTTAGTAGGAGAAAAACTTCAGAAGTTAATTTCCCAAGAAGAAGTTGGAAAACCATTCGATGATGACGGAAATGAAAATAAACCGGAAGATTTCCTAAAGCCACGGGTTCCACGACCACGAACATCAAAAATTCCTGTCAGACAAAAGCAAGATGATACGCAGGAACGAAAAGTGGAAGGTGAACACTCTAAGCCAAATACTTACACGCTAAACTCTCCAGAGAGACACACCTATAGCGCCAACACCCCTGAAAAGCACACTTACAGTGTCAATACCCCAGAGAGGCACACTTTTAGTGTGAACTCTCCTGTAAATACTTACACTGTTAATACCCCAGCGGGAGAAACTGTCAATAATGAAGAATTGTACTTAGATTCTCAACAAGTATTGCAGATTGTAAGTGACAAAGACACTAACAAGTAATGAAAAGCGATTTATGGACATTCACTGTTGTGTTGTTTATTTTTAATTTTTTTTTACTTTATTAATGTATTTTGTAATTGTTCCAACAAAATTAAACGATTCAGCAGAAAAGGTCAACCTAACCTAGTACCTAAATATATTGATTCTACTTACCAGCCTCACCGTCATCTCACACTAATTATTACATTATGCTATTCTTAAAGAGTCTAATTACATAGTTTTCTTGGAATCGGTCACGGAGGATATATTATCATCGTCCTTCCTATGTTCATGAACACTAGCTATTAAAGGAAAATTACCGAGATTAATTTGAATAATTTTCCCCCATTCAAAACGAGATCATTTAAAAAATATTTATCGTTAATTTTAAATTACCAATGCTATCTCCACTTTCGGCATAAATGAAAGCATTATCACGTCTCATCTGAACTATCAAACATTTTCCAGCAGAGTAGTAAACAAAATCCCGGCGGTTGTTATTGAGCCGTCTCTCTAGAAGGAGGAAGATCGGTTAATTAGCAAAGGTGAAAGAATAAGGAGTTTATTTAGTCGCATCTCTAAATATGGATGAAGAAACGTACCAAGATGAGCCACATGATCCAGCCTTCGTTTTCTGTAGTGATGCTTACTATCAAAATGATGAACTCCGAATTCCTCTTCTAAAAATGAAAAATTGTATCATCCTTACTTTCGTGTACATACCTTAAATATATTATTAAAAGAGAATACATTTTTGAAAGTTTCACGAACCCTTTTTTATAGTATCAATATTTTTGACAACTGTTCCCTTAGACCATGCTGGCTTCAGAGAAAAGAAGCTTTGTTGCTGCGGAAGGCCTATTGCGGCACGCGACTTACTATTTTCGAAGTCATCGTCAAAAATAGGAAGATTGATTTTACTAGCATTAGAACCGTGCAAAGAACCTCCTGACCTAGCTGATTTCAAATCGTTGTCCACGTATGCAATTGACGGATTGGTATATTTAGACGAATCGCTATCATCATCAGAGTCACTGTCATAATCTTGCTCTTGAGAATCTTCGGCAATTTCTTGTTTCAAAGGTGGATGTTCATTAATATTCCCATATTGTCCTACGTATTTAGCATGTCGTCTCGCTTCTCTTAAAGCATGAAGATTTCCAGGAGGAACTCGCTCGCTCCAAAATAAAAGTTTTGGAAGTTCTCCACTTTCTTCAATTTCACACGATGAAACTTCATCCTTTTCTTCACAAGGACCTCCCGGTATTGTATCAAATCCATCGCCCCTACTACTAGAACTGGAGCTGGACGCTTCTTCCCTTTTGGATGAGGATTCAGCAGGAAACGCAAAACTTTTAGATGCCATCCGGGAATTTATTGTATTTCGTCGTATCATCTGCGCTAGAGTAATTTCAACATTTCCTGGAACCACAGCTTCCCTGATGCCCCTCCGTTCTGTTTTCGTAAGAAGCCAGTTGTCCCTCTTTTCCCAATCGAAAGGCTCTTCTTCCAAAACAATTATACACGTACATCGGGGATTCAGAAAATCGTAGACTTGTTTATGTAAATTGTCCCTGATTTTCGGATTAGGTGGCAATGGATTTATTTCCTTCAAAACAGTTGACGCCATATACCTGGAGGCAAGAGATATTATGTGCTGATGAACTTGGGGCATCGTTTTATCGCTTAGTTCAGCAAAGGGAATCTTCAGAACTAGCGGTCTAGGTAATGGAAGTTTTCTAAGAAGTGAATGATGTTTTCCTTTCAGGACGACGACATTTAAGATTTGCGGAACTACCTTATTCGGAGCAACTGTCACTTTCAGTGGAACTGTCAATTCAAGGGGAGCGTCTTCTTTAGCCGAAATTATTTGCTGTTCAGCCATGAAGCGATTTTTCCGGATTGACCGTAATATGGCAGTGTCCTTGAATCCTATAAATACGTACAATCGTTTTTGAAGACCTCTACTATCTTTATCGACAAAAGTGAAGATATGCTATTGTATTATTAATATTTGCATACCCAGCTGCAATTTTACACGTGTAAGCAAAGCTTCATATTGTTCTTCTAAACTGGGTGAAAGTCGTCCTATGAGTTTATTAAAAATTTCCCCATATTCATTTTGCTGTGGAAGTAAACTATCGAAATGGATTTCGGGTAAAGGAGTTGAACGAAGTAAATGATCCAAAAGAATATCCTCTTCATGTTCCTTGTCCATTATGTCGAAATGACCTATCATATTCTCAATACTACATTTTTCGACAAGTTTTGTTAAATATGCTGTTTCAACAGCATGGCGCTCTCGTTGCTTTTCTCGGACGAATAAAACAGTTGCTTGGTATATACTTTTGATCACGTTATCGTGTTTTCTCACGTATGATAGCTAGAAAAGGGAGTACAACATATTATATTTACAAAACTTGCATATATAAACAAAGTAGATAATCTTTGAGTAAAGATAGGAGAAAGTCTCACAACGGCTGCATTTGCGGCTTTCTCCCAACGACTTTTGGCTCTCATGTGCTTCAGCAAGGTCACCAACTTTCCTTTAATTTTTTGGTGAAATCTAAGCCATTTATGAGCTTCCCATTCCGGTTTGGTAATGGCACCGATTCTTGAAATACTTCTGTTATTAGAATAACAAGAACAATTTTAGAACTTTCCCTTACTCTGATCTTATTTTCTACTGTTTTATTATTTCACTTTAATTCAGATTCGAAACTTGTTTATTATTTACAACTTACGGTGAATTTAATAGCAAACCATCCCTAGAAATGGTATACAATCTCTCACGAGCTGATTTAACTGTCGTGCTTTGAATGCGGTACTGTCTAAACAAATTGCTCATTAAATCATCTTCAACGGCATCATCCAAGTGACCTACCTGCAAAATAAAATCCTTTAAACAATTGCTTAACCTAGTTTAATTTATTTGTGTATTTGTTTGTTTCCTTTCTGGTATTATTATTTACTTTGAAAGTTTTTCGGACAGTATGCAGAGCAGATATAACCATCACGGCCACTGGAACCAAATTGAGACATATTCCAAATGCATAAAGCCATCCACTCTCCTCTGCAGCAGTATTGTGATAGGACACAGGGGTTTGAAACCAATGAATCGTCATCAAAACTAGTGTTAACTGTAAATAATGTTGGTAAAGAATGTTTTTTTCCTTATTTTTGATCGAAAAAATGAAAAATAATATAACATTGTGCATACACAAAGTGCTGGACCACAGAAATACTTCATTTGCAACTGGAATAATGCTGGTAGTGGATAATCTATCATGATTTCTATATCAGCAATGAAAACATTATATCCGTAAAGAATAAAGGCAGTACACATTTCTGTAAGGAGAATTACTACTGCCGCCCACGCTCCACCAAATAAGTGTCCCGAATCCAGGATTATGTGACCAGCCTGTTTAATTGTAACGGAAATGGTGATTAAATACACTGTAAAGCAATAATTACTTGTCATTTTATGTTCAAAGAGAATATACTGATATTTCTCAAGAGTTATCACCTCAGTTCCAAATATGGATGCAAATCCAAGCTGGACGATAATTACTCCAATTAATGCTACGTATCGCGATAATCTCTTACTAGAAGTAAATCTTTTCAATATAAGTCGAGCCACAAAAGTGGAGCACAGATCGGTGGATACAATCTTTAAAAAGAAATTTAATTACTATCCTCGTAATATAAATAATATTACAATTATGTCTCGTTTAGAACTTACTAATCCCCATATCCCAAAAATGTTCATGCAAAGGAAAAAGATGAAGCTGACGGGAAGAACAGAAGAAAATTTATAGAGACTTCCGGAGAGGCATATGAAGCTTATTCCACTCCCTGTCACAATAAAAACATGTATTACAATTCATTTTAAGCATACCAATAGTATTATCGATGAATACCTTTTACTGTGTGGACTTACTTTCAGAAAATATTTCGAAATAATGATGCGTATTGAGTATATCTCCAAGAATTCCTAACTCTGTAAAAACGACGAGAGCTGCTAATGAACTGAAGGCAAGGAGGCACAGACAGATCAACCAACTTGTCGAATGAATCTGATCGAAATAGAAATTATGTCGACTGGCTATGTGTGTGTAGAGACCAAATCCAACTCCTGATGTAGTGAAAGCCATACGAATCGCTTCGGACCATAACTTTCAATTTCGTAAAAATTTTAACCAATTATTTCACTAATTGTACGTACATAGTGCCATTCAAATATCCAGCACCACATCATTTCTTCAAGCAAATATGAAATGATTTGCTTTCTCTTTTTACGCAAATGCTCAACGCTTTAACTTGAATGGAGAAAGTAGGAGAAAACGTATAAATTGGATTCAGATAACACCAGACATATGAAAGATGCGTTTTTTTAAAAAGAGTTGCAAATTGTGAATAAAAAACGTGTTGTAATAATTCAATGTTAGTAATTACTGCAAAATTGTAAAGATTATCCCATCGAAAGTGAGAAAAATATCTTCTCCCTGAAATTGCACCTTGCATAGAATATTGGTGAATATATAATCCTCCTGTCAAAATTGGTACCATCAAGGAGGCAATAACAAGAACCTGTAAATCATTAAATAGCACTAGGATTATTAAACGGTAGGCACAGAAAATAGATATCAAAATTGCATTCGTTTTGAGATAAGTTTTGAAGGTGCACTTTAGAAATGGTAGAAGTGAGTCGCCCTTGAACAACCAATGCAGCCAGTATAAACACGACAATTAACCCACTTAAAAACTTCCAGGTGAAATTGCCTTTTAGTTTCATGCCTGTCCAGTCCAAATCTAACACGTATTCACTATAAGCAAGATAAATGTACCAAAATACATGAAAAAGAGTCTTCTGAGTTAAACACTACAATATGCAGGCAGTAAATATAAGGACAAACCGAAAAAATAGTTCCGTTGACAAACGGGATGTAGTTACACTTCTTTTATGGTCTACCCATCTAAGGGATTCATTAAAAATCTCATCCTTAATAAGATTTTCATAAGGAACACATCCGTCCATGCTATTCCACATGGGATCACATTCAGCTGGATTCGTGTACAAAGAACTCCAAGCATATATTCCGTTATACCCAACTACTGCGTTATTAAATGTGGAGAAAATTAGACAGATAAATACGACGGCATAAGGTAAACCTGTAGAAGGAAAAATTATAACAACATTTTAACTTTGTAGATATGTAACAAACCTCAAGAAACAAAATATCTTGAAAGAAATAGTTACAGGAATGGTGAAAGTAACTGGAGACAATTTATGTTTAACTAATACTACTGTCTAATGTACCGCTTGCATATTTGTCCAGTTTGGAAAAGCCTTTGATCCCATTAGTGGAAAATTGTCCTATTAGCAACTCAAAGAATATCAACGGTTGAATCAGTAGGATAACAACGAAGGAGTACACCAGAAAAAATATGACTAAAAACGAAGTGTATGAGACATTAGCTATATCTTCCCATTTAGATAAATAAGTATTATATTTTAATATTACAAAGGACAGGAAGTTTACTATAAATGTCAATTAACTTACCTCCTCCATGGAGGTAACACGAAAATGGAAACCGAATCAAATTGCTCGTACTAAATATTAATGCGATTGAAGCCATTTTGGCTTGGAAAGTTGTGTTCCAGTGTGTTTTCCATGTTTCTTCCTCATCATCTTCATCTTCTTCGCCAATATCTGCATGCTGCACAATATAGCAATCATTTTCATGGCTTTTCTCTGTAATAATTTATTACTACAAATACTCCTATGTGTGTAGAATTTGAACTTACTTCATCCGTAACCCATTTAGTTAGATCTCTCGGATGTCCAAACTTAAAACGTCGTCGCCTTGCCTGTTTTTTGCGTTCATTGTCATAACTAGTTGCGTAAATGGGTATATCTCTAACGCTCATACGGGGTTTCTTGACAAAAGGAGTGTCTATATAGTAGAAGTAAGAGTACTTTTCATTATTACATATTGCAATTTATCATCTTCAAGTCCTAATGTAACAGCATGTTAATATTTACATCGAATACGATGCTTCTCCTCGTCCATGTCTTCCAAAATGATGTCCATTTGATCCATATCCATCTTGCTTGTGTTTAATGTCTGTTTCTGCTCCTGAAAAAAGTTAATGCTGAAACATTCTCCTTAACTTTACGAATTCTCACTTTTCGGCGAGTGACAATGCATTTTTGCAACAATAATAATATTTATGTGCATAGTAGAAGTTCGTTATGCTGAGGGAGTTCTTTGGATTATAGTACTCAAATCACTAAAATTATTAACTTTTTTGGTCACATAACTAATCATGTAACCAGTGCAACCCCATTTGGTTGGTATAAAGCTATTATCTATAGAATAGAATAGAATAGAAAGGAATGTACCTTTTGACTACAACTAATTCTATCAACATTTAGTACATTTTCATATCGTAGTATAAGTAGTAAAAGCTGCTGATATGTACTTGTCAAGGGCAGTTTCTGGAATTCTGTGTACTCTTTGAGATTATTACTTATAGCATCATTAGCCTTAATTGATATGTAATTACATAATTGCATGGTAGTGTATACTCTGCATACAGACTTAATGTAGGCAACTATTCCCTATGCATAGTATTGAATCGCTTATCATGTATGTAAATAGTAAATATTTAATTTGT
>JAQFYC010005981.1:0-13121 GCA_034694165.1 Tomocerus mixtus | reverse complement strand
TTTTGTGTCAAAATGGTCCTTCCAATTTCACATCATTCCAAAACCGTTGATTAATCATGCTGCTTTAAATATAATCCCTAAAAATGACACAATATTGAGTAACAGATATATCAATTTCCTTATAGTATATAGTATTAATTATCTACCTTTATATTTAGTTAGGTTTTCTACTATTGTTGGCACACTGTAAACTACAAATATGTAATAATATTATGCATAATAAACGTAACATAACATGGGTTAAAATCGTTCGTGGGTTAAAAATGTTATGTATTACACTACCTAATAGTTTAATTTAATAATGTATAATGTTTGCATGCATGCATGGTGTTTTACACACCTACATATTAATACATATACATCAGTAGCATCAAATTCACCTTATATATTTAATCTATTTCTCTACAGACGTAAGCGTAAATATTATCCTGGTTCAACAATATACCCCGAACCTTGGTACATCATTAAATATTTATGTATATGAAAAAGTAACAGATTTTTAAGATATCATACCTACTACACATTTCACTTCCTAACACTTTGTGCTATATCCGCACTTAGCTAATGTGTAAAACATTTGTTATTTTCTGTACGAGAGTTTATATAGGTACATATACTTACACACTGTGCATGCCACAGATTGCAAAAGCATGTTTATATAATAATGTATTTGGGTTTTAATATTTATGTGCAAAGAATCTGAATTTTTGGTACGCTTAGTAGTACGCGATGTTACAGAGCTTTAATGTAGCATGATAAGTATGATTCTGCTTTGGACTACAGAATTCTGCAAGGTTGCGTAAAGTATTGCTAATTATTATTAGGAGAATGCATTAATGAATATAACAAAGGAATTAGATTAGAAAAATGTTATTTGCATTTGCTGAATTTATTACCAATACAAAGTATATGAGGAAACACATAATTTTGTTTTAGAACTTTAAAAGACACACGCAAGACGTAAGAAAGAACTCATAATTGCGAAACTAATTATACGAATTTTTTTACTTAAACAGTAAATTACAGAACAGCACGGATGTGGAAGGCTCCGGTGGCACTGCAATAAGCAAAATGTATTTCAGTTAACAGTTTTAGTGCTATCCTATATTTAGGTATTTATCTGCAAATCCTTTATGATTTTGCTATCATGTATAAGTGTGTGTGTAAATAATGGAGTAAGTAAATATTTGCTTAAGATAACTACCTTGCTGGTGTGTTGGGACCCAAAGTCAATGGATTTGAGCAAGTGAGTTGACAATCTGCACATTGACATTGAGTTCCACTGCATGGGCATGCTGTGAATGATCTTGAAGCAGCAGCAATAAACAATCGGTATGCGTAAGAGTGACTGCATAGTCCTATAATTCAAAATTATAAGGAAAGAATGAGTTATTATGTCAGTATTTAACTAACCATTAAAGATGAGATTGTATTATTCCATGTAATCTTACCAGCAAATTCAGATTGGTCAGCTTCCTCACATCCAGGTTGGTTATCGCCACCATTGACGTAAACATTGATATCTGCAGTTTGGTGAGCTGAATCTCCGAGGGTTCCTCTGTTCGTATGGTAAATATCGACAAAGGCAGCATCAGTCTTGTCCAATCGTTTGTTGGGGTCCGTTTGGGTACTAAACATAGGGCCTGCAGGAGATACAACAGTTATTAAGCAGTTACAATCATAGAGATGCATCTCTATAAATTACAGAACAGAGGACTAAATCTTCCGAAACCAAAAATCAGATTTTTAATACGTACCTGCTGGATCCAAACCTAGAACAAAAAACGATGCAAAATGAGAACTGATTCAAACCTTGTTTTAACAGATTTAGCAAAATAATATCTTTCATAGAATATTTGTGCATGAAAATCTAACTACCTACCAGTAATGCGTCCGAGAAGCCCATTATGATTTCTCTGGATGAAATTTCCAGCAGCTCCTGCAATATGAGCTCCCAAACTCATACCGACGATGTGGACATTGTTAAATGAAATTCCACGGTTGTCCTTAAGGAAATTGATGAAGTCGGCAACTCGCTGACCAACTGGTCCTACATTGTTCAGGACAGATGTGTAAAAAAGAGACGTTTGGAGAGCACTTGAGTGGGGAAGAGTTTTTGAACCGGAAAGTTTTCCCCAATCGATGACAATAACATTGTTAGCGCTACTCCTGGATAAATACACTGAAAATTCCATGAAAATAAATGTTACAACAACTTCAAAAAATTTATTGTTTACAGTACATAGATAATTATTCAGTTTGTATCATACTGTCTTTAACAGCCTGAGACATTGGACTAGTCTCATTGGAAAGGTATCCATCGATGACGAAGATGGTGTGAGACCCTTGTTTGAATGGAGAACTCGTTAAGGAAGATGGATTGTTGTGAACAATTGTATATCTACTTGATGGGCCACTATGAAATAAACAGAAAATCTTTGTTAAGTAATTCTTTCATGAAAGACTATGCAATGCAATTAATAGTACAAATAATTATTAGTTTTTGTTTGGTATTTACGAATAATAGACGAAATTCAGATCATCTACACTATTGGAGATTTGTGCGCTGACGGCTGCTACACCGGCCAGGACAAGCAAACTAACAAAAGAATTCATGGTTCCTTTTTAAAGCTGACAATTCAGACTTAACGATTTTGCAATTTTAACTGCTACTCTCGGTTCACTGTGCAATATTCCTTCAACCGAAATGATTTATATACATTTGCCCAATTTTTGAGTTTATAAAATAATTCTTTAATCTTTTTATGGCTAATCGGTTAAAGTAGATTTTTAGGGTATGACAAATCTGGATTTAGAAACACATAATTCCACTTGTGAAAATAATGTAGAAATATATTTTGCAAAGCAACAGATTAACTAAGAATTAAAGCTCATTCATATCCCCTTAAAAGCATGAATGTTGTCATCCTTCTCCCCATGCTGTCATAAATCTTTCTGTCAGGTCAGAATGAAACATTAGATATAAATCTCAATACCTACTTTAAAACTTTTATTATATTATGCTGTACTGATATATTGTATAATATTCTATCATCATTATCGTCTCCGCTCCACCTGACTTAACAACTCAAACAATAATTTTCAAGTGAATTGCATTATTAACTAAAATTAACGAAGTTAGTACTTTTGTAAAATTTATTACTTAATTGCTGGTGATTTATGAAAGAAATGAGGAAATGCAAATATGGATTTTACCACATCATATTTCCACCGCTACAAGCTAAGCGATTGATTTCCCTATTAATATTTACAGAGATAAAAAATAAATTCAAAATCAGCGTAAATCTTTCAAGAGCATTAACATACGAAATACCATAATTATTACATTTATTAAACTTGCTTGTATACTAAATACCTAGACAAAATTAAATTAATTAGCTAGCATTAAAAAATGCCGTAACTTTATATACCTAAAGTTAAAGTTAAAGCTACCATTTTTCGTGATTTTTGAACGCTAATCGTCCTAATCTTAAGCTACTAGATAATCCTACCATGCCTAAACACTTTGCTAGCTATATAAATGGCGAAAATAACATATTATTCAGTTCAGACAGAGTATTTACGACATAAATTCTTGTCGTTAGCTAATTAGTGGGTATAGGTACAGGGCAAAGGTGTTCAAAATGCGTAGATCTAGTTATGTGACATGAGTTATATATACATAATATTGATACTACTTTGTTGATGTTGATTAAATAGAAATTAATCAAGCAGGATAATCCTTAATCCCCATTTCATGCGGCATGTGTTCGTGCATTAGCCACGCCAAATCGGATTAAAGCTCGGATCGAAACTGCTCAAAGTTCATATCGGCGGATCAAAAGTGTTTTTATCTGTCAACCACTGCTTGCATTTTACCGATTTGCAGTTAACAGTAACACTAAGCTCTCCTGATTACAATTTTAAGTGGGCGCAACTATTTAGTATACTTTCATTATTTAATGGTTAAATACATAGTACATATATATATTACAAGTCACTATTTATACAATCAAAACGATGACAAATAAACAAAATGCATTTACAGTACATACATAATATACAGTATTATGGTATCGGTGAACTTAGACTTACTACACATTACACTAATGACAATATGGCACCTATATGAAATAAATATATGAAATATATGAGGAAAGGTTTACATGAACATTTGCAATTGCAATGTAACTAATATGTGAGTGTAAATTATATACTGACGATAAGTGGAAAACTGAGCATAAATGCAGACTAGAGAGTCTCTAGTCTCTAGTAGAGACTGTAAGACAGAAAACTAGCGTAAGAAATAATTCCAAAGGCTAAGCTTGTAATAGCAATGGGATACTGTTGGTTTATATATACCTGTAATCTATATAGGTAATGGTTTCATGCACATACATTATGTAATTACTTAAGTACATTTTTGCAAGCTATGAGCATTTTTGTACAGTGTGTAAATATGTATATATCTAAAAAAAATTATCAAGGTGAGAGTAGAGTAAGTAGGCATTTACTGCATGAAAATAGTAACCACTGGCAATTTGTATATTATCTACCTATGTAAGAAAAGAACAAAGATAATTAAGACCGTTAGGACCATATCAAAATTATAAGAACTATAAGAATTCGATTCAAAAGGAACATTTGGGTACATTGTAACAGAAACCTAACTTAAATTATAATATACAGTAAAAATTGTCAAATTCCAATAGTTAGGACAGAAATTATGTATTAGGAGAAACCCGACAATACTGTACATATAATAGATATTTACGCGTAAATAAATAATCAATGAGCTTTACAAATGGGAAGTAACGATAAGGGAACCGGTGGGCGGAAGAAGGGAAGTCGCCAGAAAAAGGAAAGATCCCAATCGCCGAAAGGTGTCCCAAAACAGGCTACCACTACCAGTAAGGAAAAGAAGGGTGCCAAAGGAAGATCTAAACCCCTGAAGGATATCCCAAAACAGGTTACCAAAGCCAGTAAAGAAAAGAAGGGTGTGGGTACGAAGGAAAGATCCAAGTCGCTTAAGGATATCCCAAAACAGGCTGCCAGTAAAGAAAAGAAGCGTACGAAGGAAATTGGTGTTAAGAAAACCAAAAGTACCCCTGACAAAATATTGAAAACAAGCAAGAGTAATAAGGGACTTAATGGCAGGGCTTCTAAGAAGACCCTAGCTACTACAAGAACCACAAGTCCCTCTAAAAAAGCCCTGACTAAAAGTAAGAGTACCCCAGGAAAGAGACCAAAACCGATAAAGGGTATCCTAAAAATAAAATCAAAGGCTGCGACAACAGTAGCTGGGAAGTCCTCGTCTAAAATAAAAAGAACCCCTCCGGGAACAAAATCAAAAAGAACGAAGAAGGCTAAGGGATCCAAAGAAAAGTCCAAAACTGGCACAAAGAAAAAGACAAAGAAAAATGTGTTATCATTCGAGGAAAAATTTCGAAAAAGTAGAGAAGCCAAAATGAAGCGGAAAAGCAGTCGAAAGCCTAGTAACGGGAAGAAAACGGATACCAAGAGATCCTCTCAATTCCACCATGGGGATCATTCGGGGTCAATTTTTAAGGACAGACTCATACAAGATGGTCATATTTCCGATGAACAAAGGCATTCTCAAACTGAAGATGATTTGAGGCTTAAAGTACTAACTATTAAATTAAATCTTTTTCACAGTAACATGTTTAATACGGTATAAGCAAGTGTCTGTATTACGTATGTAATTCCTTGTCCTCCCCAAATCTACTTTCATAATTTTTCTTGAATTCTTGAATAATTCTACAGAGTGTGTATTTTCAAGTGAAGTACAATGAATGGATATATTTTGACTGTGTACAAGAACATTGTCGTGTAAGGGACTTAAAGCTTCGAATATTCAGTAAGTTATTGTGTAATGTACATTTTAAATGGATCTTAGTACTACACAACTCAAAAATTCTTGAATGGTTAATACAATTTGGCCAATATTTGCAGTGTACACGAGGGTTCAGCCTTATAAACAAAAGCTTTATTTAGTGCGGCAGAAGCTAAGAGGATCTAAAACGATTGATCAGTATGGACTTATTTCCGAATGGTACGACATTGATCGACCGGCATTTCTTATCCTCAAATACAGGTCAGTAACAAATTGTAATGTAAATCTAAATGAGTATTTATTTATATTATTACCGAATATTTTCAGTATTGAGAATTACTAAACTTAAATAATGTACACATACAGAGATAAATGTTTGGAGAAATTGCCAAAAGAAGTAATAGAGTTGACCCCTCCATTGACACCTGAGGAATTACCCGAAGATCGAGATAATGTAAGTTCAGTTTCAGATACACCGGGGGCTCCTCCGTCCTCTCCCAATCAGGAACCTCAAAAAAAATTATCTAAGAACTCACCACCACAGAAAAAAGGGAAAGTAGTTGTTAAAGAACCTCCTAACAAACAAGTGGAAGCAGGGAAAATAGGCAAAGAGTTTAAATCTGAGGATAAGGTTAAAGATTCAGATAGCGGACAGAAAAAACTCGAAAAAACTGAAAGGACTTTAAGTAAAATTGATTCTGCTGATGACCGCGGATCAGATAATATCAGGAGACTGTCCAAGAGCGTAGCAAAGAAACAAAGAGGAAAATCTATATCGTTAAAAAATCAAAATCAAGTTAAAGAAATTAAAGAATGAGAAAATTCTGGCAATATCCAGACATTAGTCAGACTTATATCTATATAACTGCAGCAACAAAAAAAGCTTCATTGGATAATGATCTAGTAGTTAAAAAAGTAATTTAGTTACAATTCTCTCTATATCTACACACTAAATATGTCTATATTTCAAACTTCTACGAATTGTTAATATAATAGCAATGGTACATATATCTATATCGATGTCCTGGAATAAAGTAACAAAATGCGGCCAATGCGCAATATAATGTCTTTCGACCGCTTTTTTAGATAATATTATGACTATCATCAAAAATGACATACATATAAGGTAAGTATATGCCTTGATGTGCATGCTGCTGTGAAATGTAGTTTGATAACAAATTCATTCCTGACAATGTGGTATTATTCCTATTATCAGTGCAGTGCATGCATTTATATTTGTCGGTATTTGTAGATTATATGCAGTATTGTATCAAAATAATCACTTTATTTTTATAATTATCTACTTTGGATAACAGTATCTAAGGTCTGCATAGTTAGCTTTAACAAAAAAGCTAATTTTTAGGACTTAACAAGTAAATAATGACTCTTTCTTGACATGTCAAATACATGTGAATAAATTAAAATTAAAGTACGTCTTTGCGATTACAGCGAACAGGTGGTGACAGGTAATTAACAAGAGATGCCAGTCAGCTATTCTATTGCTTCTGTTACTTCTTTTCTTTATCTTGCAGTTCGCCCGGCATTATTTCATATTCTTTAAGTCTAGGAAACTCCTGAAAGAATTTTATAAAAAGTACAATATAATACATACAAAATACAATACAGAAGTGTGCGTAGTAATAAGCTTTTTAACCCATTTACATACGTAATATCTTAAGTGATTTAAGCTTAAGTGCTTGCACACATACATTTGATGTAGACAAATAAGCTTTATTTATTAAAATGAAAAACGCGTACCTGTATTTTTTCTACTTTAGGAGGTGCGCCCGGGTGATGCTTCTCTTCTAATTTTGCCGCATTAACTTTTTTCAATTCTGCAATAGCGTCGTTTTTCATGACTTCGTCTGCGGTTGGGGGTTCTTTTCGTCTATACCTTAGCCACGCTTTACAAGAAATAAAATAATTTTAAAACGCTTCCCTTACACACTACAACTCTTTGGATAACCAAATAAATGAAGTACATAAAATTAAATTCGACGCAATTGACATACCTTCCCATTCAGCAGGCATTTCTTGATCGTACTTATCCTTTACTACTGGTTGATACCATCTAGCAGTCTTTCGTCTATTTGAACTAGGATCTAAAGATAGAAAAGTAGAAAAAATCCAAATCCAGTCATTAGTTTGTAAATATTTTTGTTGTGTAATTATTGGTATTAACTGTCAGCGAATATGTCTTTAAGATACATAAAAGCTATTCCCATCAAAAGTTTCAATACGCTTAATTGAGCCATTTTAATGTTTACTTTTACATTTAAAATTATTTTTACAAGAATATTACCTGCCGGTATTTCATAATATTTATTTCCGAAACCGTCAGTCCCCTTTAAATCGCCGCTAAATCGTCGGGGTTTTATAGAATTAATAAAATTCTTTAATACCGCTCCCCAAATACTTCTTCCTCCAGACATTTTCGTAATTTCAGTAAATTTCAAAGCTTTAAATCAAAATCTAAGTGTGAACTTCAGAAGAATAGCACCTGAAGTTTCATTTACCAGTTTACCACATATAAGTTTGTGTGTTAAAATGTGCCGCGGTCGGTTCTTGTTCATACGTACGTAATAGCTCCATTGTGGTATCCTTATACCCCAATTTTCTTTATATGATGAGAATTTGACTACTTTCTCCAGGAACACTTTCTCCGGGAACGTTTTCTCCTTTAGAAAGCATTGTATCTTGAAATATATTTTATATAGCATTTTTTTAGGCTTTACATAAATGCGCTTTATTTAATGACGCTTCCTCAACGTAGAAATTATGTACTTTAACTGAGAAACAAGATTTAATGCGATGTGCGATGACTTATTGATTGAAAAATAAGACAAATGTTTTAAAAACTTTCTTTATTTATTGAGTAGAACAGTAAGTTCACGGTGTCTACAAAACAGTAGTCCTTTGTAGAATACTATTATGTATATAAAAGAACACAAGATCGTTATTTACTTTAAATTTTCGACCACATTTTATATAATAACTGGTAAAACTGTATGGTAGACAGCATCCTTTTAGTGCATAAAATAATAACTCGGTAAGCTAACATTCCAGCTAAGCTGCCGTAATAAATGCAAGTTAGCTGGATTCTGGATACATTGGGAAAATGGTCCATCGGATAAATGCACTCTAAAACGCAATATCTGTTAAACATTTTCAACATGAATATACAAAAGATACGTAACTAATAATAACCTATTTAACTAAACTACTTAACTTAAAATGTAACATAATGCTGCATTAGAATAAACAAAATTACAAAACAAAGAAAACAAAATTATTTAACCTCGCGTAATAAATACAAGTAAATCAACAAACATTTTATGCAATCATTTATGTAATTACTTAGTGTTTATGCCTTCATATACATAGATAAACTCTTTAACTATGATAATTAATAACTTAATGATCACAGCACAATATAAAAGTACATGGCAAACATTACAATACTTACAGTAGACATGATGATAGCAAAAAACTAAATTACGCGTTTAAATTATCTATGTATGTACTAAAATGAACAAAGTGCTATGCATAACTTAGCATTAAAAACAAAGCAGTTAAACTTACATATAGAAATTAAATAAATTAAAGTAAAACTAAAGCTAACTACATACAAATAAAATCAAGCTAAACCTGGTTATAAGAACACATCGAGGTAAAAGAGGAGAATTTCTTTTACTGGGGGCAATCATCGACGATGATTCAACGATTAGTTGATTGAGATTTAATAAATAAGTATAATAATATATAAGTTCAACTATACATAACAAAAGTCAAAATTAATGGACGCAAAGGTTATAAGGGTCAAGTGTTATTTTTGTGTGACTGTACTACTGTGGTTTGATTTTATGATTATGCAATTCACTGCCGTAAATTTTCCAGCCTTTTAAATTACCTATGAACATGAGCAAGTAAATAAACAATACAAAAACTAATTAAATACTAAAAAAATTAAAAAAAAACATTCGCATCAATAAAAATTGCAATAACACAACAAAAAACAATCAATAATAGTTATTGACTCGTATCTTAAACCTATCAATGAATATAGAGTGAAAGTCATTTGGAGAAAGTTTCATAATAGTCATTAATTTAATTAGTCAATAAATAATAGTAATAATAATTAGGTATATTTTAGTATACAATATATTATTAGATTAGGTTACTTAACCATTAACACGAACATTTCCGTTTAGTTTCCGACAATGTAGTATTTCACTTTTAAGTACTTTTCACAAGTTACTAATTAACAATACTACAGTTATCATCATATGTATGTAAGTGAAGATTTGAATTAAATACACACATTACATTGTTATTACATTTCTTAATTTCCTATAGTAAGTAGCTTAATTTGGTTTGCTACACGAAATAACGGTGCAGGATATTACAAGTCAGTAATAAAATTCTCTACCATAACTTAATTTAGTGTGCGAGCAAATGCAAATAACTTTTTCAAAATTAAATTCCAAAAATATTGATACAGTTTCCCTTCCAGTAATTAAAGTACCATAAAGCAACTCTTCTAATATTTTTCATTAATGCCTGTTTAATCAACTACAGAATTACTTTGAATTTGAACTATTTATGTAGTATTTAGCAAAAGAGAAACTCGTTAATTTAATAATTTGTTGGATTACGATTTTGAATTGGATTTTGATTGACATGACATTGACATTTAGCTGTTGTATATTGTGTGTAGAAAATCATATAAAGGTATCAAAGGTGTTTATAATTTAATTTTGTATCTACATACTTGCTTTAGACTTTAGATTTGAGATGAACATTAAAGTTTCACATGTTTATGAGTTGCCAATTTTTAATATACTGAAAAGGAATTTGTAATGTATTTGTATTATTAATTTAGTATAGCTACTGAGACTTCTTTAGATAATTATTGGAAAATCATTCACGTTATTATTATATTTTGTTGTCAATCACTCGTTCTTTCCATTCATTTACTGACTTAAATTGTATGGAAAATGGAAGATCTACGTTTCCGTTGTGTAAGATTTGCTCTAATTAAAATTAAAATTATTAGTAGGGAGTTTTTCATGTTGGTTTGTCGAAGTATTTTCATTGGCAGTGTCTTGTTTGGTAATTATTATGTCTGCTGCTCATTTACTTTGTTCATTTAACTTCATGATAAATATTCTGGCATAATTTATAGATTTAAATTAAAAAATGGTATTTAAAGGTAAAAGTAGTGCACGAGGTTGTCTCAATTCAATTTAGGACATTCAATATAAATAATCTCGTAGCAAATAGCACACTGACTTTAATTAGAGGTAGAAATTCATTAAATATTATAATACAGGAAGGTTATTTAATTAAAATTTTAAAGTAAAAACTTTATATGTCAGTGGACAGCACAGGTGAGGTGAGACTTTAAATACGCAAGTATTACATGACAATACATAATAAAATTGCATTCTTGTTCTTGCTTAGCAAGCCAGGCCCTGGAATTAATTAGGAAAGGAATCTTAACGTAGAAAATGGATATATGCATTTGTATAATATATTAGTTGAGAAATCTTTCGGAAAGTCTAACATACCTATTTAGTACAGCAATTACTTATTCCAGTCACATTAAATAAATTTTATAATACTTACAGCAATTGTGTAAGTAATTCCTTAACTAATAGTTTTTGACTTCCATGCTCTTTTAGCGGAGACACTAAATCCCCTAAATAGTATTTAACTTGCCTTAGATTAGTCTAACTCTAAGTTCTACTCTAGTAAGTCTTAGTCGATTACAATTATTTTGTCTGTCTACTGGAAAGTTAATTTGTAGCGATGCACGAACACGTTTTGTCTACCTTACGTTAGTTACCTACAGACAGAATAATTTAAGCTACAAATACTAACCACACGTAATTACTCAATTCACATCTTGTTGACACTATATGTTTATTTAATTGCTAATTAGTGTATAAGTAGCTGATTAGTTTACCATTTAGTAGGTTTACGATAGATATACTTTATCAGTAGACAGACACAACATTAAACCTAATGTTAACATTAAGATTTGACGATGAATGAGCACATCACGAACACAAACTTAAACACAGCACAAATAGAAGATTCAGTGAACAATCGTGGTTTAAAAAGATATTGAAAATTGAACGCATTTTTAAGGATAAGAGAAAAAGGAAGTAGTTTAGCTTTCCTCTACTATTAAATATTTTTTCTAACTGTATGTAAGAGGTACTTGTATTTACATTATAGATAATAATTTCCTAAATATATAGACATGACAAGTTAGCTTCACAAGAAATAATTCCTAAACAAATATCACTTACATAGGTAGTTAATTAGAATAGAAGATCAAGACTAACTTACATATCATATAGGTAAATTATTTCTATGTACATCATTTTGCACTGGGACTTGTCGCCTCAAGTCTCTCTGGGTTAATTAAAACCCATAAGACTCCCGAGAAAAATACTTACAGTACAATACAATAAATTAAAAATTTCAATATAAATTAACTTTACGTAATTTCTCACTTTTGGAGTAGATACATAGCGTTTCTAAGTACTTTATATGCAATTTGCATTAATATATAATATATTACTCCATTCATTAGTTTTCCACATACGTTTTACATTCAACTTCAACATCTTATTTATCTTAACGATAAACCTTGTCTACGCTATGCTACAAATAGCTCTACAGATAGTTTTAATACTATTACTGCATGACAATACAAATTCACGGCAAGCATCAACGTAAAAAATTCAAGTACCACATTAGTATAGATATTCATCTAGTTTTGATATTTTATATGTAGACATAGGTAATTGTGTACGATAGGATTACTCTAAAGTCTACTCTAGTACAATACAGTTACACACTTTAGATTGTTAATTCTCTATCTATTTTAAGGGAGATTCCGATTTCCTTAAGTATTTATGGTATTTATTATGGTACAATGACTTGAGATTCTTTCATTAATCAGATTAGATCTGAATTTGAAGTGAATTCGTCATTCAATGAGATTCCGAGCTCCATGTCATGTCACTTTCGAATTTTCTGCATAAAAACCCTGAGGTAGAAAATGTCGAAAAGTGTACATACTTTATACTTACTCCTTAATTTTTCATATTTTTAGGTTCAAATATTACATTGATTGGATTGACATTAATTCTACTATAATACCATTCATTATACATTCATTCTTTCACTTTACTTTCGCTAAACTACAAAACACTTTTGAGATTCCTAGGAACGTCTGTGGAATGTGCTTCAC
>JAQFYC010005980.1:0-13122 GCA_034694165.1 Tomocerus mixtus | reverse complement strand
ACATGTCTACCATTTTTATTCCACTTGCTCCGGTGACCTGCAATTTTTCCCCGAAAAGCTTTCCACCCACCCTTAATGATAGCCGGAAATTAAAATATTTAATTTTCAAAGCTTAAAAATAGTATTTAACTAACTCAACACTGAACTGAAAAAATGACAACATTAAATTTTAATAAAATGAAATACTAATTAGATAATTTGTAGTTTCTATAGACCCATTAATGGCTTTAATTTTAATTATTTACTTAGCTACAGCAAAATTTTTGCTAATAAAGACAGGCAACCTACAATTTATGTTGAGGTAGCTCAGTAGATAAGTTTATCGGTAAAACAGACAAAAAATCTCTACGAATAAGACGATTTACGATGCATTACCTTGATTTGTGATTGTGACTCGAAAACAAAAGAAGTAAAAAATCTGGAAACTCATGAATCAACAAAAAGGATCACTTTGCCTGATGGATCAGTAATCTATGACATTATTGATACATACATGTACTTTTCTGTTGTAATGTACTGTAACTGTAATGTAATGTAAGTAAGTACAAGCAAAATACGTACTATACACATATATACCTATGTACTTTACAGTTTTCAGTGACACACAGTACCAAACTGCAATAATATACAGTAGTATGTATGGGGGCTGGACTGGAAGTGAAAAAGATAGACAAAGCTCAGTTGAGAAGACAGACAGAAGAGAACTCAACTTACAGTACGTGCTTAATGTACACCAAGACTCTCCCGGAATTTTCCATTTCCCATCCTGGATTTATTTCATTTCTGTCCCTGTCTTTCCTCTTCTTCTTCTAACCTAACAGGCTTTCTTTCCTAGTTGTCTGTCTAACGCTGTGTTTGCACTAACCAAACCACTATCATATAGATAAATAGGTACCTTACATACGTACTACTTCCATAACATATCTAATATGGACGTTAACTCAACTCACTGTCCTGACTTGACTTAACTTAACGAAAGTACACACACAGTCTGTTCTGTTAACGTTTCCTTCTACACATTCGTGATACATAATGCAAAAGAATATGTGAAAAGAGTTTTGATCTCATGAGCTGACTATCCTGTTCCGTGGATGGAAGACACGCCTGGATTCTTGTTCTGGTTCCACCCGACAAATTCTAGGAGACGTACTACGTACGTACGTTATGTATATAGATACTAGATACCTAAATAATATACGGTAATACCGTAATAGTAACCTAAGCTGAAGCTCTTTATTGTGGTTCTAGCGAACAATAACCAGGAAGGCGAAAAATATAAGTGACTATCACATAATGTCTACTCTCTACCAATCTAATATTTAATGCTTCCTCACAGACACATTTGTAACGTATAACTTTTTCCTAAATCTTGTAGTACTTGGGCACTTATCTTTAGTAAAACATGCTATAGACTTACAATGGTGTAAATCCAATAATGTTAATAACATGACACAACACATTTATTCATTACCTCCATGTACACATAATATTAGGAGAATTAGGACAGCTTTACTCAATTTGAACAATTTATCATGTACAGCCGTACAGCTACGTAATTGCAGAATTGCCTCATGAATGAGCCACTTTACATTGATTAATTACATACATTTGAAATTATTCGCATGAATTTAAAGAATTGGCACACTTTATTTTAATCTAATAGACAGTAAATTAGCCACTACAAGGTAGGCATATGATATTCAATGTATGTATAAGCTTTCTCGTCTCGTGTCCCAGTTCGAACAAAAGTGTGTTAAGTAAATATGGAATAACTTGCTTTCTCTTTTTATATCAGAATACAATTTAAAACTTTCGCAGATGCTTTCGTTTTAGTTTCTGAAGAGTATTCTTTCAAAAAATTTCTTTCTTGAAGGTACGAAATGTTACTTTTATTCAGGAATTTAGCTAGAAGAATGCGTATATGCTGTTTCGCATAGATACTCGCATACTTATGAGTAATTATTTGTACTTAGTATAATACTATAGGTATACCAACGTATTTAATCTGCAAATGAACTTAATAGCTATATTTCGCATACAATAAATTTTAATTATAAGGCATACCATCTAATCCAACCTACAAATACAAATACTACAAAAATTAGCTCTTGCTTATTAAAATAAAAATATTCAGAGTATTCTTTGCTTGTTTATATTATAAAATTGCAGGAATGCCTTTCATAGTCTTGAGTAGTAGGTAAATAGGTATGCTACTCAAAAATTTCCATTTCTAATACCTAACCTACTACACTACCTACGTCTCCCTTGTTATGCAAATTCTTCTCAAGAATGCGGAGCGCTTTTTGCTCTGTAGTCCTTCTTTTCAGTTCGAAAATATTCATCGTATAATTATTAAGTAGTCAAGTAGTCCGGGTATTATATAAAATGTGATTTATGAGATGTTGCGTATAATATCTATATCCATAACGTACTAATATAAATATTTTCTCACTTTCGCTTTCACTTTGCACGCCTGATTTGAAGAAGGCAGCCAATAAATGTCAAGGGCTAACAATTTTCACCTATTTACATGCTAAATAGTGAAATAGTAGTCAACAGTAGATGGCAGAGTTCTTGCAGTTATAAAAAGCATAATTTAGCCCGTAAATTGTGCTAAAGGACTCCCAATGGGACACTAACAGACCCTAACAGGATCCCGAATGATTTCTATATCTAGTGGGAGGGAAGTAAGTACTTGCCATTATGTGCCGTGATGTGCGGATCCAAACCACATCTAACTCTACTTATATTGTAATGTAATGCATGCATGAACGCTTGGATATGGAAGGTTAGTACTATAGGTACTAGTGTAATGACAGTCTCTGAGGAAAACCAACCCAGGTATATCACATCTTATCGTGGCATGGTCTGGCCTGAGTAACATTTACATTACATTACCCTACTACTTACCTACTACCTATACTACCATAGAATCCTAATAGCAGGCCAAGCCAGACAACATACAGTTACACTTGACGTTCAATTTGGCTTTAAATGTGACATGGACTTAGCCCCAACTGGGAATGCTCTTTTCTGTTTTTGATGTAAACGTGAAGAGATGTGATTTGACATCCTAGCTAAAATGTACTATAAAAGCTCGACTTATATCACATAAAAATACTCTAAAGGGCAGCTACATGAATATTTCCTATAACTTTGTTATACACAGCAGGTATACTACTATCTGCATATTAAATTCATTCAAATTGACAATATGAATTTATGTAAGTAGTAACAAAGGTACAATACTTTTACTATACTTGTAGTATGTACTCGTATTACATTCTTGGTTCACTGAAGGTTAAATTTCATATCTATATAGATATGGAGATTCTTTTTATATCGTTATGCTTATGTATGCATGCATAATGTTATTACACAAGTAAGTACAGTATATCTATCCAAATAGTATTCTATGCAAGTATTTGTTCCAAGTGTTTACGTAGGAGTTACATACTGTACAAGTAAGAGTTAGGAAAGGACTGCTGAGTTGGTAGGAAAAAGTGGAGTCAGGAGATTTGATGTGATGTGACGCTTTTGCTGTCTCTCTCCCTATGGCTTTGATGATGTGATACAATCCAGGGAAAGCGAAAGCAAGAGCGAGGGATGTTATGTCTAAAGTGAATGAATCGACTTGAATTCCTATATACTATGTACTTACTGTTATGTACTACTTACCTATGTACTACTTACTGTACTTCAGTTCAGTGGGCATTTATACAGCGGAATATAAACTACATTCACAAAGATAGTGAGTAACTGAACCGAACATGCATGGCATTGCTATCTCCAACTTTTCTCAGTGAAGTAAGTAGTAAGTAGTAGTATGTATATGAACAAGTAGTGAAGTTTGCTTCGGTTACTCTACTTGCTTGTATTATTACCTAGGTACAGATATGTACGAAGTGTGTATGTATATGCACATAGGTAAGGAATAAGGAACACAATTTATATTTGTTCACATGCATACCTTCACTTCACATACAAATAGTACATACTGAATACTGTCTGTACATATTATAGCAGTGAGTGCCTAACGAAGAAAAGGAAAGGACGAACAGGACGCATGTAGAATGTGGAACATGTATTTACTGAACTGAACTGAATAACAGAACTTCTTGGGTACTTACATCGCATCACATTTCAGAGATGTACATGTCATAGTCAAGTCAGGGGCATTCACTTTTGGCCTTCGAACGCTCTTTTAAGGAAAGTTACACAAGATTTTCTCAATAAAAATAAAGACTACTAGCTAGTGAGGTGGAGAAAGTAATTTCAAAAGTGAAAATACAATTTCGTAAGCAGTTTCAATATAAAATATTTAAATATTCGGAAAATTCCCCTCAGAGGAACTGCTAACTAATTGTACTTACGACATATTCAAGAGTAAATCGGTTCCTGAGAGAAATATCTAAGCAGTTTCCCCATGTGGGGATCTTTTGAAAGTATTTGGTTTCAAAATAATGAACCTTGTTTAAAGGGTTTAGAAGAATTTGTAAAAGAAAATGTCCTTTTGATTGTGACAACGTGGTAAGTTTCGCCAAAACGATTCACAGTTCAAAAAATAATATTCCTGTGCCGAGTGGGCTTCTGTGCCTATGACATATATACTACTACACAGAGTACACAGAAACTACATCCTACATACCTTAGCATTTCATGTTCGTTTATGCATGTACCAATGTTCTGTAAAGGAAGAAAAGGAGCTCCCTTGGGCTGTGTACTCTCCAAATCGAATTTTGCATATGGCCATACATCCTCTCCAAAAGTGCAGTGAAAAGAGTAAAGCAGTCAAGTCAACCAGATAGGAAATGGCAATTCAAAACTTGAGCAGGCAGATAAGCAGAGTTTAGCCACATCCATTTCATCACAACCAATATCCCTTACACCGAAACGGGGGAATCCTCGTTTTTGCATACTATTTATTTTTAACTGGAGGGGCACTGTGATCCTATGGCTTAATTACCTTACTGCAACCGATGTACTTGTACTGTGTGGTTGGCAAAGTTAAGCACCGATTTTCTTTAAGGAAATTGACCATTTTGGCGAGAGATGCACTGTTGTAATAGTAAGTGCCTAAAAGTAGTAGTCATATCATGTGCTACTTCAATCTACTCTATAGGACACTACAGTATTTTGTGTAATGTTCTCGCTGTACTGTATTACATAAGCTGTCTATGCAAGAGCGGCACCAAAAACGATGATAAGGAACTCCATTTAAACATTCCCCTTAAAATGTAATGGAGAAGCTCAAATAGGACCATTTACTTTAGTGTGGCAATGGCAACTGTTGTAAGATAATGTGTTGATATATTATATTGCGTAATTTAACTACAACTACATTCATTGCATGGAAAAGACAATATTTAGAAGTTTGTATCTTTAAAATATATATGTACATGTACATAAGCCAAGGACAGAACACAAGGACATAGTAGATAGAAAGTAGAAAGCAGCCAAAACCTTTTATTATTATTTAAGCATAGAAATACATAGTAGTCTATTTGTAAAGCAGCTTTCTCTTCGTTTCCCTTTTTGTTAAATAGGGCAGTTTATTTCTTTATATTTACTTTGTTGTGCTTTTGTGGCCTTCTTGTATTTGTTCAGAGTTCCACAGAACTCCTTGTTCCTGTTAAAATAACCATAGAGAAGATTATAATTTTCTCTTGTGTCCCTAAGTAATGTAATAAAAAACGAAATCAAAAGAAAACTATCTAAATACTTAGCTAACAACCTACATGACGTTTGTAATTGATGATATCTTGCAAATGAGAGTGTAACTTAACCATGTAGAACCGAGAATTATTTGGCCATTTTTGACATAAGTTAATAGCAAATTAATTAAACTGCATTTATTTCACAACTCTCTCTTTACAACACTGCATTAATCATACTATTTAAATTCCTACCATATTTTTTCTATAATAATCAATTTATTACCATTCCCATATATTAAGTAGGTTGAGTTTTGGCAAGTTTAAACAAACATTATGTACCAATACTATCCTTATGTATTTACTATAGTATGCGTAGTTTAGTTAAAATCTGTTTTCTATTGATCCATAATTGATTCAATCTAATTCAAAAATATAAATAAATCCATAATTATGCTTAAACACTTCAGAAAAAACGATGCTTATCATTATCAAGTGTATTTCCTAATCATACAGAAAGTATTACCATGATTTTATTTTATTTTTACAATTAAAATAAAATCCCGCTGCTCTTACAGCGAGTTAGCAAACGAAATATTTCATAAAAGTAATTAAATTACTAACTAGCAATTACAACATGACCGTAAAGACATGAATGACCGAATTTTGTCTAATAGTAGGAGTTGGGTTTGAGTATTAGTAAAAGTAAAATGTAATCACACAACCGACATTAGCACACATAATATCTACAGTAATAGGTAGCTGTAGCTAAATGCACACAAATTGTGTAAACTATAAACAATCTGCCTGCCCAATAGATTGTTCCCTGCCTCTAGCGTTGCTAGCATTATTCTGGGATCTTCAAAGCGACTCTATTAGATAAATGGAAGTGGGTATTTGTCTTGGTGGAAACCAGGGCATGACTGATCCTTTCTTTGATAATTATTTCCCAAAGCGAGCGCAGGTACCTGTACTTATCGTTAGTTAGTTAGTAGAAAAGTATGTTACCTTTCCTATCTCTGCTTTCAACTGCTGGCAATTTATAGAAGTGCCCTGCCATACCACGCCACTCCAGGACAGGCCAACGCCATGCCATGCCATAGAAGTCCTACAAGAACTAACTGCGCAATAATAGTACTAAAGTAGTCATAGAATGCTTCATTATATCATTAGTATACGTACTATTTTATGCCATTACTGCAAACTGTAGTACACACTCCAACAACTGGACCACATACATTTAACAATGGGCTTTCTACAGATTGTACTATATTTTAGTACAGTATAGCGTGCTTATACGTATATGTACATGTATGTCCTTCACTGACTGTTGTCATTCTATTTAGTTAACCTATCTATATAGTAGTTCACTAGTTCCACAGATAAATAAGTATTATTTAGCTAGTTGCCATATACGTCGGCGACCCTAAGGCCAATCGGCCAAAACTTAAAAGTAACAAAGCTGCACATACACAAACAGGACTTGTATTGACAATTTTTTTAAAAAAATTGTGTTGACAACAAATTACTGGGGTTTGAATTTGAATTTTATGCTCATTCACAAGATACATAGTCAATATTTACTATTGAATAAAAATACGATGGATTAAAGTATTACTATTTATTTCTTTACAATTTCAATACTGAAAAATGAATGCAAATATTATTTAATATCTAGGAATCCATAATACAAATAATGATAACTCGCATTTAATTCAATTTACAATGAAAGCATATATACTGTCGTTTTCGTATTTGTATGCAAAAATACTTTATTGTGTAAATGACATTTGAAATAACCATACTACGACACATATACAAGAATTGCCAAAAATATTTGCACACATTAGTTACACAGACATCCAGATTGTATACTATATAGTAACTATATAGCATACAGTTGTAGTAAAAAGCCTGCTCTGATCTGGTCTGGATTTTGCCAGACCAGGCTAATAATATTTACTGTACGCAGTAGTTCTCAGTAGTTAATACCCCTTTGAGAAAAACATTATTATAAGTTGAACTATGAGCCAGAGCAGGTTTCCCCTGCATTGCATTTTGCATTGCATCGCCTTTCCTACTTTTCATCAAGATATTTGTTTCTGACAAAAGTAATATTAAGGAACCATAAAACTTTGATCATTACAATTTACAAATGAATATGACATTATGGTATTATAGCTCAAGGCAAAAGAAGAGAGAAGAGCAGAGAATGAAGGAAAAGAGAATCTGAACCGAACTGAGCGAGACTGAGACACGTCATGGCATTATGATTATTTCAACGAGCATGTCCTCACTCAACATACATACATACACAGCATAACCATATAAATAATCTATATATCTTTATAGCAAGTCTTATAATAGTCACCTATATATAGTCCATAGTCTCTCTTTCCCGTGTAAATGTTAAGTGATGAGATGAAAGGAGCAATTTCATTTCTATCCACGAAGTTGTGTGAAGTGCGGGACCAGAGCAGGGCAGCCGAACTGTCAGAGGAAACCAAACCAAACCAAACGAAGTGCAGAGGGAAAGCCGACGTGGAGAAAAGGCTAGGCGTGAAGTGAAAGCAGTGGCCTGGCATTCTGGCATAGCATGGAATTATATACATTCTGGTTGGTGATGGTGAGCTATTATTCCATTAGGAAAGTACACATTAGTACCTAACTGAACTGAGTATCCATACAACATCACATTATTATTATAACTAGAGTAGTTACAGTGTTAGTAGTTACAGTTCACTTAAGTATTGATATACGTCTAGAGTCTAGACTACTTATACATATAAGAATTCCAACTTTGAAAGTCTAGTAGTCTAGTCTAGTAGATCATATCTCTACTTTATTATCACTTTCCTTACATAAATACTAACTACACATATAAATATATATCTTAAGCAATCAACGAGGATTGTGGAGTGTTGTATGTGTATAGAATATTATTATTATGTGAAAGTGGGTGATACTACATAAGACCACGATGGAAATAGTAATAACCAGGTCAGGAAAGCTCCCACTAATGCTAATAAACTAACTATCTCCTTCTATTTATGTATTGCTCTCCTCTCTTCTACTCTTCTATGTCATACAAAGTACAAAACAACGGAAGACTAGATGACTCGTCGCCTTCCCCTTACTCTTGTGTTGTGTTATGTTATGTTATGTATGGAAGTGCAAGGAAGGGAACTACCTAAATACACACTATATATACTCCTGTAAATAATAATCTCTTTATTCACTATTTTCTCCTCAAATATAATACATACATCAAGTACCTATGTAAATAGCACGGTACATAAAAGGTAGGATGCTTTCACCTATAATACAAGACAGTAGGTACCTTCTTGTCTTCCTGTTCCGTCCCTTTTACATTTCACAGGCTCATTTCCTTGACTTTTGCAATTTCTCATAACTCCTCTTTCTTATTCTAGTATAAGAATACACAGAGACATAGATAAATACAATATACCAACAAACGAAAACGGAACGACCTGCTTTCCTTAAGCGAATACCAATAATACTCTACCACCACTACCCTACATATACTACAGGAAGATTCATACCTTACCAATATAAATGTAGCATAAACTAAGCTAAACTACAAATAACTCTCTACTTACATTCCTTTATAGAATAACCTACTAAAGGTAAGTGAGATAAGTGAAACGTAAACCAACGGATATCAAAAGTCTACCTACAAATACATAAATATATGGTACAGGTATCTTTTCCTTTTGGATTTACTTTCTCTATAGTAATAGAATGTAATAGTTTCCTTGTTCTATACAAAATACAAGCATTTCTCGAAATAATATCGTAGTATCATTTATAAGTACATATAACTTTGTCCTCGCCAAGTAAAAATGTAACAGTTTTAGTTGTATTTGCTCTCCGATTGGGGAGTCGATGCCAAACTAAGGGATGCTATGTAATAATAATAGTATAAGTACACATTGAGGGATATTGTACAGAAAGATAGAGTTAGGATAAGAGTTCAAGTAGGAGAGTAGCCTTAAATAAATGTCTGATTGTGAGCAAGAGCATAACACAACGTCCTTCCTCACTCAACTCAACTCACATACTTAGGTTAGGTTAACGTTAGTTACTTAGTTACTTAGCAGAAGAGAAAGAGAAGCAGAACGTACGTACACACTACATACACGGAGATAGTAGTAGGAGAGTACATAGTTAACAAGGGAGGAGGACTAGAGAAGAGCATAAGAGGAGAACGAGCAAAAGCATGCAGTTTCGAGCTAAAGGAAGGAAGGAGAAGTGGAAGTAAAAGTAAAAGTGCTGAGTCTCCTCGGCTCCTTTCCAGTGTCAGATTCGATCTCGACTCGATGAGAGCCAACGGCTGCCGCACTCAAATACTCACTACAATCTACAATACACACAGTTCTCCTGCATACAACACCAACCAACACCACACTCACAATCAGTCGCTATTTAGGAATTTCTCTTGTCTCTTCTCTGCTCGCTCATTCCAAATCCAACCTATTTCCAAAGAGTGTCTCCAAAACTCAAGTTAACTCACTCCACTGCCTTGACTTGACTTGACTAGACTTCCTTCACTTGGGTTCACTTGACATTACTGTACTAGTTCAGTTCACTACAATATACAATACTTCCTTCACTATACATATTAGCAGCTTTCCCACCAATTCCCAAAAGACCTTTGTGACATTGCGTACAAATTAAGTGAAAACTTTTTCTTCTTCAAACTAAACTACAACCAAGCCAAGCCAAACCAAGCCAACGAGCAAACCAAAACTCCTTCAGTACTGTTCTCCTCGCCTCCTCTCTTCCTATACTCACACAATAATACATCACAAACCAAACCACGGCAAGCAACTCGACTATTTGTGATCTGATCAACTAATATCTGTCTCGAGAAAGAACAAAGTAAGTATATCTCCTACATTACAATTTTATACTATACAATCCACTACCAGATACAACTGCACTACAGTTTAACTAAACTACTCTTATTGTTAGTACATATAATGTAGCAATAGCCTTTCCCATTTTCTTTACTGTTACTACTGTTGCAATCTTGCAATTGCAATTACTAAAAGATATGTCGTTGTTGTTGTCTTTTCTATACAATATAGAGAATCTTCTCTAGGAACTATTACAAATATGTCTCGTTCTCGTTTTCCTATAGTAATCGGGAGTACAATTGTGTTTTTCCCTTCTAATCCTCCTCTGGTTCTGGTTATGTTGTGAAGCATTGTGTCCTTTCTAGTTACTATCTATTTATCTTGCCATTGTATAGCTACTCTTGGCTTGACTTGTTCCTTTATTCCATTCAGCTATTAAGGTAATGTGCTTATATATAAATCTCGCTAGTTTAGTTTAGTTTAGTTAGTTAAGTGTGAGTGAGTTGAGTTGAGTTGAGTCGGGTCTCCACTTGCTTCCTTTCTCTTTTCACCCGGGTAGAGCAGGACAAGAGGAAGCAACTTGTTTGTTGTACGACGTGCTAAGAGCCTAAACAAAGCTTAGCAAATTATAACTTAGCCCAGCTCCTAAGAACCAAGAAAGTCGGTGTCTTATGCTGTGCTATGGTTTCTACGGTGAGTTAAGCTGAACTCTGTCCTCTTCATTCTCTTTTCTTAATACTGACTTACTTATAGAAATATACAGTACATACATACAATGGTAAATAGGTACATACCATACCATACCATACCAGCAGACGATGCCAGTACCTATACAGCCCAGGCCAGGATAGAAACTGCCTCTACTTAGTTAAAGAGAAAAACTTTTTCTTTACTTTACTTTATAGCTCGGCATGACTACAGACAAGACACTTCCAAAAAGCTTCCAATTCATTCTTATGTTAGACTGTGTAAGTTCCTAAGTTTAGGTTATGTTATATTAGTGAGAAATACTTACATACTACTACGTAAATAGGTAGACACAGACACAGAAGACCTCCTGCCCTTGCCTGGCATGACATGGCTTTATTTCAAACACTACCTTATGTACTATCTGTGTGAAATGAACTGTCTTCAGACCCAAGTGAATTTAGAAACTACAAAATCTCTTCAGGCGCTAAGGGAAGGAAGGTAACCAGAACCAGATTTACTTAGTTAGACCCCTTTGCCGAACCCAATATCTTATTAGTTAGGATTTAACGAGGAAAAATTCACTAATATGTACCTTTATCAGTTGGAAAGAGAGAGATACCTAGAGTAGAATGGCACAGAGTGTTGAGTATATAAGTAATGTACTTACTACTGCTAGAGACAAAGTTTAGTTCAGTTTGGTTAAATCTTAATCAGAATAGGAATCGCATCGCAATCCGCTAGCTCATTCATTTTCTATACTATAAAAGAAATAAGCTAGGTAGTACTGATAGAATAGAAATTCCTAGTAGAATTACGTTGCACTAGATTTCTTTGTAAGTACTATATAGCAAGTATTATTAGTTTCAGAGAAAATACACTGTTAAAGGAATATGTATGGTACTACACTTATATAAATGTTTCGGTTCACTTCAGTTAAGTTCAGTGTGTGATTCTTACATAGGCACATTATTAGATTCTCACTATCTTAGTTTCTGCAGTGCAGTTCGGCTCAATCCAGGCCAGTTCATTTCATTTCAGTTCACTAACTTACATATCGCAAGAAAAATACTACTTTTCTGTTTCTTACTACTCCTTAGTATGTTTAGTTAGCCTTACAATATCCATAATCTTATACATACCTATTTGTACATAGGAGATAGTGATAGTGATAGTAAACGAATATAGTAAAAGTAAACGTTAGTAAAGTATATGTGGTGTGTGTGTGCTAAATGGTAGGAAATCTTGGTGGGCAAACGAGAACAGGCGAAGGCTGTCAGAGTGACAAAGTGCTAATAGTTCATTATAGACTTTCCTTAAAGGCTCATCCCTTCTTTCCCAAGAAGAGAGTTAATGAAAAAAATTCTGTGGAAGGGTGAGCGACTCTGATTTGATAGAAAGTGATTTCTTTGATTTATTTTAGGATTCATTGAGATAAGCTGCGCTCATTCGTTCTCTTCTGTCTTTCAGGGATGCAGACTTGAACTCTTAGTAGTATATGTACTACTAGTAGAATGCGTTTTAGTACTCAGAGTTTACTTTACTTACTCACTCTTACTATTATTAGGTTCAGTCAGTAGTTTAGTTTAGTTCACGTTCCTTTGCACAACTTCCTCTTTTTACCATTTAAGGTTTCCGTGAGTCAAACTCCTATTCAGGGAGAAACACGCACATATGTAGAATGTAGCTCTTTATCTAACGTGGAGTAAAAGTAAAGTAATATAGTTTTCCTCGCCTTTTTCCCGACTTTCTTTACTCTGAAGATAAGTTACTTACTTAAGGTTAGGATTTAAGAATATCTGTACTATCTGTACTACATATAACGTAGTACGGGAAAAGATAAAAATTTATCTAGCAAGTAAAAGTGGAAATGCGTAAAAGTATTATGTGTATATAAGTAG
>JAQFYC010005979.1:0-13122 GCA_034694165.1 Tomocerus mixtus | reverse complement strand
GGCTAAGCTCCTCCCTCGTAGTTCGTTTGTTTGTCAGGAAGTCAGGACGGACGGACGTGTTCACTCTAACTTTCGAACGCGTCAACTTTTTTCAATTCTATTTTCAGAATTTGAAAGAGGAGGTCCATAATTCCTTGGTATGCAAAATTGGACACTGCCGGTACATAGGCACACCCGATTTGGTTCGGTTTATTATAGTAGTTAAAATGGATCCTGTAATATCCAATGTCACAAATTATCTTAACTGTATATATATACCATTCAAAAGCCCAACTTAAGCAATTCAATTAAGGTTGGTTTCATCAAAATCGGCCGATAGTTAATGGGTTACAGGCCAGTTTAAAATTTTAAAAATCGATTTTTTATTTTAAACTGACCTTTGACCCAAGCTTTTGAATGGTGTATAAAATATCAGGTTACTAATCCCTAGTTAGGTCATTGTGACACCTTATATATATTCCCTATCTAAATACACGTAACATTTTACGTGCCGGACCCTGTAGTATGAGTTCAAATCAGTTATTTGTTCGTACATTTATAGCCTTTGGCTATAAAACTTACATGGCCTACATTGATGTTGTACATATTTATGTACAGTGTCTTATTTTTATTATATCTTTGTATTGTAAGTGTGTATTCTATGCTACATGATTGTGCATGTGCTCCATCTGAAATATCTTTTACAGAAGTTGAAGGATATATCCTAAAAATAAGCTGTTATTAGTATTACATTAGTTTTTAATTCATGCCAAAAAAAGATATTATTCTTGAATATAATGTTCGCAATTAATTGCGCTAAAAATACCCTCAAAGCTACCCAATTTATTGTCAAATGTTTTCATTCAACCTGGTGTAATTATAGATTCCTGAATACGACAGGCCTTCCTTATGCACATTTGGTGCAGACATAATATGTGAAATCAACGTAATATTATAGCTGTGACAAAGTAGTAGGTACATACCGGTGTGACCTCCTGTAATTACTTAAAGCATGTGTAGCGAACTAATAGCGGTATAACAATGTATTTACTGATGTTACACAAAATATATACATACATTAATTGGATACCATTTTGAGTGCACACGTATCGTATACACATACTTCTCAGATTTACTAACAAGACTTACTCAGATACTTAGGTAATATGCTTGTAGCGCTAGTTTTCCTATTCTACAACAAAATGCTATTACAGTTGCGTGGGCATATCGTCCATAATGTTCAATGTCATATTTCTGAGCAAACATTTTCTGAATTTGAGCTGATTTGATGTTCTTACTTACTTAACTAATAATCTCATAATGGATAATCAAAAATATATACAAAAGCATGTATTGTGAAGGCGCTAGGGACCCAATTTTTAAAAGCTTTCACTTTCCTTTCCTTTCACAATCAGTAATCTGGAATTCAAAGGAGGCTATACACATACGGAAGTGAACTATTTACAAGACCTATACTAGTGGAAACGGAACAGGAGGCAGGAGGTATTAAGATAAGCTTTTATTAGTGATCCAGTCAGCTATTATTGGGGTTATATTAGTAGTCTGCTTATTAAAGGATTAACCACACGTATATATTGGTTCTCGGCACTAATTGTCATATATTATGTATACCTGGAATCCAAACTATAAGTAAGTAGTAAATGGAAGTATTTAACAATTTTTGATGACTTTTGCAATCAATCAGCTGATACAGCCAAAAAGGAGAGATTCAGCGAACTAATACAAATGTATGCTTGTATAGTATTATAATAAATTATATATCTTCCTAAAAAATATAATAAGCTGAAATAGTTTTTTGTATTAAAGAATAAATCCATAAGACATGTGACAAGTTTTTCATATGATTTATGACACAAAAATATGATAATTACAAGCATCGAACAGTCAGTACGCGGTGGGAACTCGTCTCACCCACAACAAAAAATGCTGGTGTTGGGTAAACGGATATTTTGTTTAGCCGATTGAACTTCAAATCGTAAGTATTGTCACGTTTTCGAGCAAAGAATCGACAAAGTGAATTGTAAGTTTACTTTCTCTCAAATAATCTTATTCAACATTGTTAACCTTACTTTAAGGCAGGAGCATTGAAAATCGATGTAAAGACACGAAACGAACTGCACTGTTACAAGTGCAACGCGGGCTGTGCTGTTTGATATATGAATTATTAGTTACTTCAATAGCTACATATTTATAATAAAGCTTTTGTGTGAAGTAAAGTTTCGCAATACTATTTTATGAGGAAAACTGTATTGGCTTCTGAAAGCCATTATAATATGCAGTTATCTTGGAGTACTACCCATGCAACACGTAATTGTAAGAGTTTATACTTATTTGCTTAAGAAATAGATGGAAATTGTGAAATGTATAACTATGTAAACTATGCTGCAAGACATTATATAGTAATATACATAGTATAATATTTCATCATAACAGTTTTCTCAATGTGTAAACTATTTTTGATGTCGAATCAGTCACAGCGTAATTTTTGCTGGGTCTTTGTGTATCTATTGCAATATCACTTGAGGATCAATTCACCAGGAGTTTTATTAATGCCAAGGTTTAGTGTACACGATTAACTATTCTGCATCTGTATAGATATGATGATAGATATATAGATATATATGATATACTATGATAGCTTAAAGACCTTAATCTATGGTATAGATGTAAGCTGAATAATGTAATATACCTAGTTACAAAGTTGAACAGGTAATACGCATCAACCCTCTAGTATATATACTGATGCATGGGATAATGAGCACCTAAGTGACGAGAGATGTTATAGTTGCTATTACACTGATAAATTCTACGTGGCTTCATACAAAGTTTGAGATCAATAATCTGTGATTAATACCCAAATAACATTATCATCGTATTTGTGTACTAACAATATAGACTTAAGATTCAATTAACAGTCAGACTTACTGTTTTAAGTTAGAGAGATGTACAGTTGGTAATTAATTATCATAATAATGTTCGACCAAATTCACAGAGAAATGTATTTACATAAGTAAGTAGAGTTGGGAAGTTTCCTGCGAAATATTAGAGTACCGATATTGTCTGTCTACTGTAAGGCTTCTGTTAATTAAAGCTGTACTGAACCTACATAGGTAATAGATCAATTGATAATGCAGACTTTGCAGACTATATTGAAGTGTTACATTATTATTAGATATTAGATTATCACCGCAACTCAGCGGATTAATGTGAAATGCACCTTCTATGCAGCACAAAGTAATGTATGTAGATACACGTGCAGAACCATACAACCATTCATTCGACTCCTAGGTTTTCTAACATACATTTACTTAGCATGACTATTGTATGGAGAGCCTACAAAGCTATTATCATGCTCTTGTAAGGACTATCAATACTACGAGTTAGTTGAGGTATCCTTAACTTATCATTTTACTGCATATTGTGTATATGGAGCCATTCAGTGGAGTGAAGAAGGAGTAGTTCCTTAGTCTTTGTCTTGCAAATATACGCTTACTGAGGACACTCAACATCATTCCCGCTTAATACCTACGTAACAAGTTACCCATTACAGACATTACATTAGTTGATTAAAGTGTACACATCATTGTATATATAGGTATATCGAGCCCAATTTGTCAAGTAGAGTAACGCGATAGGTGCCTTAGACAGAATCACTTATGTACATAGGATATAAAAGTTGTCATCTCTCAATACATGTACATGTAACTAAATCAGTAAAATATCCTACGCCTAGAACTACAACTAGTTTTCCACTTTCCTACTCTTTGACTATTTCTCTGGTGTACTGTGGTTATTATTTACTACATCCAAAAGTTTATCGCTCAAGATTAAATTCGCATCAAATTGCTTTTGTTACTTTATGTACATGAGTAAGTACATTAGTAGGTAATTCACCGCTCCGCTTTTCATCTTCGACATTATCTCGTTCTGTCATTGTCAGGAAAAGCTACTCACGTTGCCATTAGGCAATAAATGTGTGCTAGGTAATCTAGATACGCTTAGCGGATGTTTTATCTTTTACCGACGTGCGTCAGGTAGGACTAAATTGCTATCAAAAATAGAAGATTGCAAACAAAAGTAGAACATACGTGAAATTTAAGACGTATCATGTCACAAAATATTGGTGACTGACGATGTGAACACTAAAATCTTTATACTTTTATGCACTCCAATTTGCTATATAAGCAATACGAGTTGCATATTTGTAAGCGTACCTTTCTACCAGAATAGATTGCATAAAGTAATATAATATCAGTGATAGGCGTGAGCAGGAATAGAGCATATTGCAATTCTGAAATTTTATTATGTCTTGATCTGATCACACACACGCCTTCGCAAATTTGAGTACCATTATGGCATGGAATTGCATTATAGACAGATCTTTCAATCCGTGTTTTGATCTACTTTACTCGTATTGCATTGAGATAAGTTCTTTGTATGATACTGACACACTGATACTTATTGTTCGTATGTTGTTTATTTATGCATATTTCAGTGTCATACTGTCATGAAAGCCCTCATGTGTAAAATTCTTATCAATATATACTACAGCAGTATTACCAATCTATTTATATTAATATATATTATCTACACATAATACATATAAATACATGCAAATATAATGCAGATATATTTAATATGGTTACTGCAATTTCATTCCCTTATTTCTTCATTGTAAGGAGCTTAGCCTTTAAACGCACTCAATGATAAGGGGTAAGCCGGTCTTACCCATTGTATTGTATAATGTGCTAAATTACATGAAGTCCTACAGCAAAAACGGCACAAACCAACAAGGACTTCGGAAAGATTACGAACCTGTAATTAAGTAGTATATGTATGGGTTAAAGATGTAGTGACATGGTCACTATAGTACAGTATTAAATTAAAAGCAACGTTTTCGACGATGTGGCTTTTTGGTTTAGAGATGAGTTATATTTTATCAGGTTAGAATGACCAGGATATGAAATATTTATGTAAGGTAAGAAAAATATTTTCCAGTTCAACACACATAGTAAGTGAAAATAGTCAGTTACCTGTGTAATTCTGTAGTCCCATCTTTTCGGTTGGGGAGAAATCAGGCCAGAAAATTCAGAGTAATCCTTAGATATGAGATCTGCAAAGAGTAGAAAAGGATTACTGAGAACAATTATTGCGTAAGCCAGTTGTTGAACTAGTTCAACGAAATCTACACAAATGTTAACAAGAAGGAAGACAAGTTAAGTGCTAGAGATAAAGGGCACTAATAGGAGTCAAGTGAAGATTGAAAGGAAAAGTGGAAGTATAAGAATGCCTAAGGTACTTTGCACTTCTGCTACTACTACATATTTGCAATGCGATGGCAATGCTGCCTACATATATGTTCCAGAAAGAGAAGAATGGAAAATTGAAATTTTCATCGTATGGCATTGTCTGACAGGATTGCATTGGCTTTACTCTCCTCAGTTTACAATGGTAAGATAAGCATACTTTTTTGTCGAAGAAGATCTCCAGGAATGTAGTGTCAACTTAACTAATGCTTAACTTGAGAAAGAACGCACGAACAGGAGAGTAAGTCTGAAAGCGCAATTTAGAGCCGTAATAACTGCAACAAGAGAGATTCTTTCCGTGTCAAATAAGAGTTACTTAAGTGAATGCACAGGCATTTCCTCTCAATTCGACATTTTCCGTTGTCACTCACTCTCTCACTTACACAATATGTGCATCTACAAAAGTTAAGTGAAATACTAAAAAGGCCAAAAAAAAACTTTGGAATTAGGATATCCTTTCCAAAATGTCACTACCATTATAGCAGTACGTATTCTAAACCTGATAATAACAATATTCCGCTATCCACCTATATGTACAATGGGACAATGATAGTATGCCACCTAAAATGCTTACTAAGCAATAGCAAACCAATTCCATACCTTTTTAATGCGGTGTGCTATGGTGAATCTTGCTTGTTTGTTTAGCAGTAAGTTTCCACTGTAGTATTTTTTACCATGTAGTACACATGTACGTACGTACTTATGTTTGTAAAACTGTAAAGTCGACACGAGCGATCCGCTGACACGGAAATCCACAACAGCACACAACAAAATACACCACACAGTCAGAAATAGTATGTTCACTGGGGTATAGAATGCAATTATATGTACACAGTGGGAAATACCACAAGAGGACAAATCTTTCGGCAAAGAAAAAGAAAGTAGTTTTTCTCTATCAAGTAAAAAACAATGTAAAATGTAAAAGAATATAGTTACGTAATCTTGCTAAAGTAAATAATGCATATATAGGAATGTCTTTCCTTTTCTCTCGGTAGTCAAATTTTTAAATGGTTCACCCAGAAAGTTTTTATCTCAACAAGTAAGCCTCGTTTAGCTTGGTTGGTCTGCTCTGACATTGAATGTACTTTTCCAGTTTAATATGTGGTTTCACAAAAGTTAACGAACAGAACTAACGCAAAGTATAAGTAAGGTTTTATACTGTCTACTTACGTACGGTATTAGTATTTCTACTTTGCTCTTGCTGTCAATAAAATATGTAGTTCTTTCTACTTTTTTCTTTTTATAGGTGACAACTTACAGATACTTATGTTACATAAGTGTGTAGTGTTTCTCTGTTTTCAGGACTTTATTGCGATGTAGCCTAAATCTCTGAAAATCGTAAATAGTCGATGCTCAGTTGACAACTTGCTGACTTTGTTCTCTTGCTCTTTGCATTCAGAGGTAGGACTAGAGCTATGCCTACTTACAAAACTTATAAAGGATAATAAAACGTATTCAGACTGTACTATACGTATTACTGTGCTTAGTAGTTGGTACTTATGTATGTTAAGTAAGTTTGTATTGTGTTGTAGTTGTGTGAGAAGGTGTACTGTTCGAAGTGGAATAAAAAGAAGAGAACTAATCTTTCGGAGGTGTGGAGTGCAAAATGAATGATTGTGAAACGGAAGAGCGACAGTCGGAGACTAAACTTTTACTGTTTACTGACTGACTGTGGGAGGCTTCAACTCCGAAGATTCGGAGCGACTCAATGTTTAACGCTACTTTGCCTCAACCGACTCACATTACGTTCCATTACCATTACATACCAAATAGCAAACCAAGGCAGCATCTCATTCTTTGCATCAAAGAGCAAAGAGCAGCCCCATGGCCATGCATCAACATCGACATAGAACAGATTTTCTTATTGTGTTATACTTATTACCTATGCCATTTTATTATTAAGGGTCGGATGATGCTTTATGTAACCTGTTTTCCTGTATGCATGTATGTAAGATATGTCTTTCCGTCTTTCTGGTTGGTTGATAACTTTCGAACAGTTTCAAATACCATTTTGGAACTGTAATTATGAGTAGGTAAGGTATACGCTTATAGACCATTTATTAGTAAGCCTTTCCTATGTGAGTGCTCTTTTGGCCATTTTGGACGGCCTTCTATGTGTCACGTAGTCAATTTACTGTTATAATATTTTTTGTCACTTTCTATATTATGCTGTCCCACATCCGATACCTGTTTACTTCCGCTATGCAATGGTTTATTGTAGTTATCTTACTTACCATTATATACCTGTAATCTGTATAATGTGTTCCCAGATGTTTACTACATGCTAATACACCATTCCTATCAGATATTGACTATTTTTATTATTTTCATTTCTACGTTATGTTTTGGCGGTTTTGATATACTTAATGTATGAGTATGAGTACTCAAGTGAAAAATAATATGGGGAAAGGACACGGTTATGAAAAGATGAAGAAAAGTAAAGAGTAAATACTTAAGTATATACTACTACTACTACATATAATAGTATTGACTTACAGGTGAGTGTTAAAAGGAATAGCATATTGTGCTTCAGGTTTGAAGCTTTTAAAGTATCTGATGATATTATTAGTATTATTACTGATAGAATAGTCTTCACTGCTTTCTTATGACTGCCAATCAGGATAACGTAGAGTAGACATCTCTGATATTTTGCTCTCAAATCAGTTTCTAAGTATCGTTAGTAATAGTAGTTACTAAGATTATTTTGATGCTATGAGGAATTGCAATTTTGGTAATGTAAAAGATAATACGATGTAGCAAGAAGGAAACCGTAGATTACTTCGCATCAGTTGAATTCGAGTTTATCAAACCGAGAATTCTACAGACATTCAATACCATGCATCATATTGCAAAAATTTTCAGCTCTGCTACCGGGATACGTATGCATGGTTATGCCTTTTATCGAATATCTCTATTAAAATTGTCTTAGAGCCATGAGCCATGTATTAAGTATTACGGAGAAGTTCGTATGTCTACTCGAGATTGATTTCATGAACCTTATAAATACCTAAATCCGTACAAGTTACAATTTTTGCTATAAAGCTTATACTGTACGCAACAGGCCTGTTCATAAAAATAAGGCACACAACAAACATTTCTATTCTATTTATTATAGTAAGTGCCGATCAGACGAACATTTCTATTGAGGCAAAATGTTGAATCAATCCGCAATCCATCTGTAGTTTGTCACTCAAAGATAAATAATGGATTGCTGAAGCTATAATACAACAAAATGCTTATGCATTATAGATATAGGTACTTTAAATTAACGCGAACCCATCGAAAAGAAACAAGTTTACCTAGTAGGTATAGTAAAAGGAAATGAACTTGGATTAACTCATCTTTCCGTTAAAATATTCCTCCACAAGCAATCAGTCAATCTTTAATACAATTTTGCTTTTTAGTACAAGTGTATGCACTATCGAATGCATACACATATTAATATTTCAAATAGAGGTCAGTAAAAAGAGTACAGTAAATATATAATGTGCAATCAATATTACATAATAATAGTATAACACAATGTGCATTATATTTACAATTTAAAAAAGTCAGATAAGTACCTATGGGAAGATTTTTCCGCTTTCTTAGTATGACGATACAAATAGAATTTTCTTTACTTATTAATGGATCGGTTTATTGATACATTTATGGGAGTGGACGGGTCGGTAAGAGGAAATTGGAGTAGTACATGGGTAGGATAGGCCTAGGAAAAACTTGTCGGCGGCTTGTGTCCGATGTTCGATGATGTCGTTTTGGGGCAATAAACTTTTGGAGGGGCCAAATATTTTTAATTCTGTTTTCACATTTCGATAGCATGTGTACAAAGGTTGGATAAATTCGTAAATGATGATTTGGTGAGGTGTAGCATAAGTGGGAGACCTTTATATTTTTATATATTTTAATTTTTAATGCAAGGATAAATACTTTCTCTCAATGCTCCAGCTAATTGAGGCAATGTGAAAGACCAAAAAAGGTCTATCTGTATTATGTGGGACAATAAAAGATGTATTGTACCATGTGGGACAATGTGACATTCCTTTTGTTGTGCATTTCTCTCTCCCTAAACTTACGACGACTCGGAATTGTGTTGCATGGGGATTCCGCTCCCTTTGACATGCCCCAGATCGGGGCAAAGATTTCCAAAATTGGATTGCTAAGCGTATTGAGATAACCCTTAATACATCCTTACGTACGGCCTAGATATTAAATATATATAGTATATATATATGGCAGTTTTATCGATTGGCATTGACATTGACTCAGCTTTTATTAGCAAACTGTTTTCTTCCGCTTGCCATGCCGAAACTGATGAATGGGATGAGATTATGGTTCGCTTTTGATTTCAGAATAAATCGACTACGCTGACTACCTAATATACGAGCTTACAAAAGTCTACCTATAAGATGTAGTTACCATTATCTATGTAATGTGATGTATCAATGCAGAAACTACATTGCACAAGTACACACACAACCTGGTTATATGGTATATCTGTAGTAGTGTCAGTCAAGCATACATAGAAATACCAAATATCTCTTTGAATGTCGACTTCCAATACAAACCAGCATCAAAGCAGCAAAAAAGGGTAAAATTCGGCCAGGTGTATCCGAATGGACAACATGTCAGTGTCACTTTTATGTCTTGGATTGCTGTTTCCTCATAAGTTAAACCATACGCTAATACATTTCTTTCCCTATAGAAAACAGTCAATGCAATGCAATCAGGCGAGCAGCAGAGACTTATGGGCATACAAGGGTATAGGTATGTATTAGAGATATATTGTTGTATGTTGCTAAGTACAATGCAATGTAAGTATTTGTAAGTATAGTTGAGTTAGTTCGCCTGGCAGGCTTCCTTTTTCCTTCTTTTAGGGGAATTTGATATGTCTCATGTTTGTTATTCTTGTAAGGTACGTCCATATGCTATATGTAAGGATATGTCTTTACAGGCATCTTGATTTTTTATTTCTCAAAGGCAGAGATTGTTTCCACAACTTCAACTGCCTACGGTTGGTGTTCCGTATAGAACCCACCATAAATGAAGAGGTGCTACAGTAATTACGTGTACTTACGAGTGTGTCTTAACTTTTGTAAGTTTATGTAGCTTTAGTGTTTAACTATCGATTCAAGCAGAAGTAGTGGCGCAAAAAAAGGCACGCCACATTATTAAAAGAGGGCAATATTTGACTGACTACTGTATAGAAATGGCAGTTTTCTTGGCTGGCGAATAAGGAACTGGATTAAGTCAAAGTATTTCCTACGGTACCTTAGGCGAAACTTAAATTCCGAGAATCGGCATTTTCACTTTACTTACCTGTGTTTGCTATATAGTTTAGTAGTGGAATAATAAGTAGCCTTATTTGAAGATACTTTATTATGCTTATAAATAAATCCTAAACGTAAATAAGTAGTTCGTCTGCAGTATACGACTTACAGTACTGCATTAGAATTGAAGCGCACATAGGTAATATGCAACAAGTCAACACGTATGGCATGAAACAACTATCTGGTCTGAGCGAGATGTGGATGTGATTCAAGCGGTTTATATAATGCAAGGGAAATAAAATAGTAAACCAACATCCGGAAGGGCTCTCCAGCTCTCCTAAAATAATATAAGGCTGATCCCATACTAATTTTAAGTGTGTGGATAAGCCATCACCAAACTGTGCAAACAAACAAGTACTCATAATATGATACATAAAAGCTGGCTGGTAATTTATGTAGGTACGATGGATTATATCCACGCTGGGGGCACTCCATAAAGGTGCACGGATTATATCCATGCGTGGGGGCACTTTTTTGTCATTTGGGGCACTTTCGAATCATCCTGGACAGCATTTTGTGTGCTCTAACCTTGAAGTATCAATAATCAATAGCGAATAAGTATGTTGCAAAATGCAAGCTTGTTGGACTTTGACATGTATTACCCTACCCCTACTCTACACGTATAATACCCACCTAGGTTATAAAAGTATTTACAGGGTATTTGTATTAGTTGCTTTAGAGAGTAGTTGTCTGCATGCATAATGCATAGTCACATAATATACCTTAAACATATTAAGTTACAATAATAATTTGTAATTTTGGACCATACTACACAAAGTGGGAAAAATAAATCAATTTTTTTCCAAATACAAATAAAGCTTTTTTAAACTGAAATATGAGAATTAAAAAATAATTCTGTTTTGGTCCGTGGACTGTATCCACGGTATGCTGCCAAAACCCCGTGGATCATATCATCGCTCTGGAGTACTCTAAAAATCCATACACAGGACACTAAACAGAAATTACCAACCCGCATAAAAGATAACAATTACTAAGTAGTGAAGGAAGGGGTAAAAGTAATACATTTGCAAGCACGTTCTCAGCCGTGCCATGTGGATACATCTTTACAAAACTTACCCTGGTCTTATGTACCTTTAGTATAAAGTAAAAGACTGTTATGCCAAAGCATTGACTACCTTCCTTTAGGTACTCAATTTTAAAGAGTAACTTCCTTTCGGATATTATTGAACATTAAATAATTAATGGCAAAGTTTGTAATTAGTTCTTCCTTGCCTGCCTTACAACAAGGTTAATATGGTCCAGTTAATATCATAGAAAATTGGCATAAAAAGAAATTCACAGTAAATATAGAGCAGCGCATACAGTAAGTTAAAAGCTCATTAGAATTGCAACTTGTGAGTAGTGACAATGACAAGTTAAAAATTCATAAAATTAAAATAATACAAGTTAGGCTTTACAGCCCTGACGATAAACACTTCATGAACAATGCTCAACAATTCCTTCAGACAGACAGTTGCTACGTATTATCATTATTACGTGTATTATGTTAAGCTAGCTATGAAAATAAGTAGAAGCAGACAGTCTTTCTACAATTAAGTAATTGACACTTGTCAATTCATAATTATTGTAGTATTATTATGTAGACACGGTGATTACTATGAGTATCTGTATATATATATGTGAAAATCAGAGATATCAGTCATAGGTAGGATACCCTGACCCTGACCCATTACAATTATTTACTTACACAATTAGTGTTGCGGAACTACAGTTTGAAATATCTATTGCATAGTGTAATGTTCAGCTTCAGACAACGCTTCTATTATTAAGTAATCCTTTCAAAAGCTTGCTTTTGTAAGAGTATACTGTAGAATAAATGATCGGTAGACAAGGTTCAAGGTACCTCTCTATATATAATTGTACCTAATACCTATACGGATCAGTATAATTGTTAAGTTGGTAAGATGATATGGTATAGCTCTCCTAAAATAGTATGGAAAGCATTTTCTGTTGCCTAGCTGTCCAGGGAGTGTGGGAGGTTTGTTAGAGAAGGATGCGTTGTTGAACTAGCATTGGTTTACATATACACGCTGCAAATGTTATGATAATTATTAGGAAGTAATTGTCCGCAAGATAAAGTACATCAAAGGCTTCCAGTCAACAATTTGTTCCTTATCCGCTCACATTATAAGTAACATGGTCTTCTATGTATGTAGTATATAATTAAAATTGTTGGCGAACATACTTACTGACTATTTCTTAACTTCGCATCACTAATACATAGCAAAAGGGCAGGACAGCAGGGTTCTTCATAGTATTTGCGATTTTGCGAGTTGGGCAAATTATGTGTGGGCATTAACAATCACATGCTTAATTGAGTAAACAAAGCTATAATTTGTATGAAAATGTTTAAGCAAGCATTGCTTAACTTACGTAATATATTTTATTTATCATACTTAAGGAGGACTCAATGGTTAGAATATGAATCAGACGGACGCGCGCTTGATTCGCATCTGTTCATATTGAAC
>JAQFYC010005978.1:0-13123 GCA_034694165.1 Tomocerus mixtus | reverse complement strand
GATCTGTGCGTTTATTTTACGATTTTTGCACTTGAGACCGGCCTTTGTCCTCACCCGTATGTATATCAAGCCCCCTGCCTCAGTCGAGGAAGTTGTCTAATATAATAAATACAAATCATGTTTATCTTGTCATTGTTCTTGCTCTACATATGCATACTGGTCTTTTTTGAAGTTATGTGAGATTTTTTGTTTATATTCCATTACAGTGTAGGAATCAGCTATCTGACTTAATTTTGTGAAAGCAATATTGTCAAGAGAGGTCAAGAAAATGAAATAATTAATTTAACTTATTAATTCTTGGAATAAAATTCTTAAAAAATTAGCTATCAGTGAAGTTATGGTTTCACCATCTTATTTTTCCGGAATGGCTTGACAATGGTGGCATTCCATAAATAACTTACCGCATAGTAATTTTGTCACTATTTATTTGAATAACAAAGCTGGATAGATATTACAATTTACAATTAATCAGGTCAGATTTCATATATTACGGAATGTTTCGTCCATTTGTTTAGATAGCAGTGAGACTGGGTCAAATATGCAGGAAAAATTAATCGCGTAAACATTGAACGCTCCTCAGAATACATGTAGATAAACTATGGGACCCTCGTAAGGGTGGCTTTACGATGGCTGATGGGAAGGTTTCCCGCGTAAGAGTCATAAGAGGTTACCTGCGCGAAACGCGTTGGAAGTGTTAATGAGATTGTTAAAGTTTGGACGTTTTCCCAGTTTTGAATTTTTTCAGTGATGCTACACATTTTTTGAAATTATCATCTGAAAGAGGGTAAAAATCTCTCGAGGGCATTGTCTTTGGATTTTGCATATATTATTGCAGATTTTGGAGATATTATTTAGTTTGTTTCGCCCGATGCTCACCGCATTAAAAAATTAGGGGAAAAGTGCTTGATTTTTATTAGAGTAATGCGACAGTTATTTCAAAATTAATTTTAATGCCTTCTAGAAAAAATGTGGAGAATTTTTGGTACCAACGTCAAATCCTTGTATTATGTAGTCGTAGTCACAAATTTTAATTAAGTATTTGACGCAGAATAGACGCGTTTTCGTAAGCACACCTTAACTAGTAGCCCCAAGAATGTTCTCATGAAAACATGCAACAAGTAACACATAAGTGTACACATTTTTTCCACGAGCATATTTTTAAATGTATAATGGTACATGGAAAAGGAACCTTTTAAGATAAGATAAAACAAAGCTCTTATAAATTACATGGTAAATTGCTACTTTTAACGTCAATATTAAGAAAGTCTCTTCGTTGTATAGGTTTTTATCAAAATGGATATTTAATTGTGATATTTAAAGTTATGTACGCTGTACTATCTATGGTTATTGACTGAACTATCAACATTTAGTTATGGATTGACAATTGTCAATACAATAATAGTTACAGCACAGCAATTTGGAAAGTTATACTTTGCATGAGCAATAAATATGTTACGAATCAAAGAACACCTTTTAAGATAGAATATATCTAATTAAAGTATTTTTGCTTGGAAAGCTCTACTTTGCACAAATAAATGACTACTCAGCGAATACAGATCCACAAATATTACAGTATGTTGGAAATGGGGCATTAGGAAACAAACCAAACGCTAGAAGTGCATGGTTACGAAAAGCACTGAATTTTAAAAGTGTGTTTTGCTATTTCCTCCCTCCAAAAGTAAAAACAAAGACTGCACTCAAATCTGACTGCTGATGCTGATTCGATTTTAGTCCTCAGCCTTAAGATTGCATTCGCATTCTTCAATCGAGAATTAGGTAACAGGAACTGATAATTGTCATTGTCCTTTATCCTACTATCAACAATCAGCAATATCACTAACTGCCGAGAAATAATTGGTAAGGAAAAGTACTTCATCATTTATACTTTTTATTGTTAATTGTTCTGTCATTTGTTGGTATAATTATGCTAAACTGCTGACTGCGAGCCATATAAAATATTAATCCAGTTATTAAGTTTCACAATTATTATTGGCATTACTACATGATGAAATCTCTCATTTGTCATTGGTGAGGAAGGGGACGGGCTCTTTAATCGGGGTACTCATTCCCCGACTTCATATCGGAGTTCCCGAGGCTATCTCGGTATCCACATAAAAATTTGGGACAACTATCAACTATATAAACTAAAGTATAAAACTTTATTTTGTATCACTGATTGATCTTCTGCGCAAATATAACACTGTTGAGTTGTGTGAGATGAGAACTAGATCCATTATTTTATAATTTTATGAAAAGTGTATGGATGATGTTATGACATGACCTTAAAACTAAATAAATAAATAACTGGACTATATATGATATATTAGCGATAACACAAACAATCAATCGAATACTTAACTCCATTTAATGTTTACAGGCGAGCGACGGAAGTAAGCCTATTTGCCATCCGTCCGGATATACTAATATTTATGGAGAAAACACGAGAAAACGTTGTAATGTCAAATCAGAAAAAAATAGACGATACCTTAAACCAAATGGAAAAGGATTCACTTCTAGAGAAGAGGACGAAAAGTCGACAACCCGAAAAAATGGATACAGATATGAGAAGTCAAAAAATACTGACAACAAACAAAGACAAGAAAACAAATGCTCGCCTTGGGGAAACCAGATCAGCAAAAATTTCAGATAAAGACGGCAAGTATGCACCACCAAGATACCTTACGAGGTATTTAACCAAACATCTTTTGGTACATCCAGCAAAAATGCGCACAGGCTGGGAAAGATGGATGCTGAAGAAGAAAAAAGTAACACTGAGATTAAAGAACCAAGAGAAACAAAAGCGAAGAATGGCAGAAGCTGGCGATAGTAACATGCAAAATACTAAAAAGAAAATACGAAGAGTCATTGGACCTAACAGCATTGTCGTTAATGTAGGATTATCCAAAATCAAAATAGAATCTGATTATATTGCTCCGACGATTAAAACGGAAAATGAGATGGATGTTGCGGAAAACACTGAACTTGTGGACATGAATCATCTTAATTTTGACACGGAACCAATTCAACCAATACGTCCCGTTCTCAATCTACCAGATAATATTGATTCTGGAAAAGGAATGCGGCATCTATTTGAAATTGTAGATTACGAAACCTTAAAAACATGTCGTTTTGTTTCCCACAAGTGGAAGAAAGCAAGTGATCCAATATTCGTTGAGCGCTCAGTGTTTGCTTTTGAGAACAAGAATGCAAAAATAATTACAGAATCAATGTTGAGAACACCCATCGAAATTCAAAGTCTTTTTGGGAGCATGGAGCAAAAAGTAAATTTTACTGCATTTAAATTTCAATTTATCTTACTAACTGAAGAAGTACAGAAAATGTATTTAACCCCAAACAAAAACACAATGGCTCACTTGGAGATTGAAAATATCCGAACGGGCGAAGGACGAATAGCGACAAAGGAGGAATTAAATATTGGCAAATGGATTGGCCAACACTTAAAGAAACTAATTGTTTCCGTCGATGAGGAAGAGAGGAGACCATTTACTATATCTTTAGAAAAGATTGCTGGAATTTCCTATATCAATATAAGGAATTGCGTACTTATTGGAAATGTTAAATTGGCACCAGAAGAACTAATTCTCCGTTTGGCTTTCCTTCATGTGGGATTGGAACACCCAAAGGTTGTTGATTTTGTAGATTTTCGTAATTTGCAAGTACTCCATTTGGATTTTACTAGCTGTTTTTACCGTTGGAAACCGCGTCTGAACTTAAGTTACTGTGCCAATATTAAAACTCTGATTTTAATTGAAATTGATATTATCCTGGATGGGCGAATCTCCCCTCGAGTCTTAGAATTAAGGAATAATTCATATAGCGTAGACGGCAAGGAACTAAATGGTCATTCACCCTGTTTTATTAACAACTATATATTGATGGGGGCGCACCTGAATAAAATGAGCCTGGAGGATAAGCCGGGTGTCATCAACTTTGATTTCGGTTACTCGATTTCCGTGGATGAGTTAATATTGATGGACATTATGTGTAGTAAAAGTTCAGAATTGGACGGTGAAATGAAAGTTAAGGATTTGACAGTATATCGATCAAGTTTGGCGAATCCTCAGTCATCTATCTTGAATAAACTAATAATACGTGAAATTTTTGACGTTGACTTACTTTCCTCCTTTCTAGAAAGTTTGAAAATTGTAGAGAACAATAAATGGCCAGTTGTGTCTGACTGTGACCACCCTTTTGTCTATCTTCCAAACTTACGCCAATTAGCACTCTCAGGAACTGATGTTGATTTCGAATGTTTTTCTAAGTGTCCCTTACTTGCTGATGTTTCTATCCATGACTTTGGAGAAGAACTTTTTTACGAAGACTTTGACTTTCCATCCCTGAAGAGACTTCTGCTGTGGAACGTGGGAAGCACGACCCCCAATCTTACGAATTATTTGCACCCGAAACTCATCTCTTTGGACGTGTTGGTCCTTTCAAGTTCTATTTTTCGTGATACGAAGAAATCCGTCTTCCATCTTGAAGTCTTTGCAAAATTCCGAGCAGAATTAGTCGTTTTCTTTAAAACTGGTGAGAAAATAGATGAGGAAACTGTCACGATGCTGATTAGGACGAAGCAAACTATGAAATATCTTGAGAATATTGCTTTCGGTCCGGTGAATTGGAAAAATGAGGAATCCTTCAAGGAATCTCTGGTGTTCCATATTGTGCAAATAAAGGCTGAATATTATTTGCTGGAAGGGGATGGAGGAAAAGCAATTACCAGGGAACAGTTGATGGATATGATACCAAACAATATCGACTAATGCCAAATTGCCTTCCGCAGTGAACTGAATCAAAATGATACAAACAATCAAATTGTAACAACTGAACATATTTAATTGCAAACTAACAATCTTGTCCATTAAATTAAACTTCTAGAACTATACACACCTTTATCAATTATATAGTATTTCGGTAATTAAGTAAAAAATAAATTAATTAACTGGAACAATCTCATCCAGGAACTTCATCCAGGCAACTGGAGTTTTGAAGTTATCATTGTCCTTAATGTATTATCTTTGTCAATTAATTAAATACGTTATTATATAAGTAATCATACATAAGTAATTCTTATTATTTTAATATTTATTTTAATACCTGATCGCTGTTTGAAAATTCAGATTAAAGTTCAAAGTATTTTATTTGCTAGAATCTGAGGTATGAAGATTATGTATATTTATGATCATTGCAACAACACTTGACAAATCATTCATTTAACGAGTATTGGCATTATTAACTATGTTGTTTGAGATTGCATTAGAAGCTTTAAGATTTATACACATATCATTTACTGTCATTCACCGATTATGAATCGCAAAATTAAAATCATCACACGATGCAATCATGGCATCATGCTTCAATACTGTTTTTCCATCTTCCAGAAAAAATGTTGGAGAATTTTTGGTATCAATTTCAAACCCTTATGTAATCGCAAAGAATTATTTGAAGCAGAATAGACACCTTAACTTGTAGCCCCACAAGAATATGCTCGTGGAAGCATTTTTATAAATGTATAATGGGACATGGAAAAGGAAACTTCTTTTAGAGTTAATATTAATAGAGTCACTTTGATGTATAGCTTTTTATCAAAATGGATACTTAATAGTGGTATTTAAAGCTACATAAGTTATCTAGTGAAACGAGTTGAACAATCAAAGTTTCGTTATAGATGGACAATTTACAATATAATAATAGTTACAGCACAGTGCAGTATATGGAAAGTTATGCTTTGCATGAGCAATAAAATGTGTTAACAATCAATTAAGAAACACATTTTAAGATAGAACGTATTTAATTAAAGTCTTTTTGCTTTGAAAGCTCTACTTTGCATAAATAATGACTACCCACGGAACACAGATCCACAAATATTCCAGTATGTTGGAAATGGGGCATTAGGAAACGAAACAAATGCTAGAAGTATATGGTTACGAAAAGCACTGATTTTTAAAAGTGTATTTTGCTATTTCCTCCCTCCACAAGTACAAACAAAGACTGCACTCACATCTTACTTTGGAGTTTAGTCCTCAGTCCTCAGACTATGACTGCAACCCTGCACCGTCAACTGCATTCTTCATTCGAGAATTAACCGACCGAAGCTGATAATTTCCATATTATCCTGCTATCAATAATCAACAAAAGCACTAACTACCGAGAAATGATTGGTAAGGAAAAGCACTTTATCATTTATTGTTAATTGCTCATTGTCATTTGTTGGTATAATTATGCTGAACTGCGAGCCATATGAACTATTAATAATTAATCTAGTTATAGATGTATTGTGCGGGCCCTCTTTTTGCTACTTGTCCTGTGTATATATTCTCGACTGTAACACAGGACAGGTAGCAAAAAGAGGGATTGCACAAATCATCTATTAAGTTTCACAATTATTATTGGCATTATCACATGATGAAATCTGTCATTGGTGAGGAAGAGAACGGGCTCTTTAACATTTAATTGGGGTACTCATTCCCCAACTTCATTTCGGAGTTCTCGAGTCTCCAGACACCTGACGGTATCCCCATAATAATTTGGGACAACTATATAAACTATAGTATAAAACTTTATTTTGTATGACTGATTGATCACGCAAATATAACGCTGTTGAGTTGCGAGAGAACTAGATCCATTATTTTACAGTTTTATGAAAAGTGTATGGATGATGTTTGTGTTTTTAAAACTAAATAACTGGACTATATATTAGCGATAACACATAAACAATAAATCAAATACTTAACTCCATTTAATCAATTTAATGTTTACAGGCAAGCGCCGACATTAAGCCGATTTGTCATCCGTCCATTACGGTATATTATGGCTATGGAGAAAACACGAGAAAACCCGAAGAATCTCGCAACAGGTAAAAAGGACGACAACAACGTATCTATCCAGACCACATCTACTAATAGCGACAATTTCTTTCAACCTTCTGCTGAAGAAATCGCTGATGGAGAAGTACAACATTTCAAATCAGAAAAATTGCATGGTACCCTAAACCAAATGGAAAAGGATTCACTTCTAGAGAAAAGGACGAAAAGTCGACAACCCAAAAAACTGGGTACCGCTATGAAAAGTCAAAAAATACTGACAACGAACAAAGACAAGAAAACAAATGCTCTCCGTGGGGAAACCAGATCCGCGAAAATCTCAGATAAACACAGCAAGTATGCACCACCAAGATTGTATTTAACCAGATTTCAAACCAGAAAGCGTTTGGTACATCCAGCAAAAATGCGCACAGGCTGGGAAAGATGGATGCTGAAGAAGAAAAAAGTAACGCTGAGATTAAGGAACCAAGAGAAACAAAAGCGAAGAATGGCAGAGGCTGGCGATAGTAACATGGAAAATGCTAAAAAGAAAGTACGAAGAATTATTGGACCGAACAGCATTGTGGTAAATCTAGGATTATCCAAAATCAAAATAGAATCTGATTATATTGCGCAGACGATTAAAACGGAAAATGAGATGGACATCCCGGAAAACACTGAAATTGCGGACATGAATCATCTTACTGTTGACACGGAACCAATTCAACCAATACGTCCCGTTCTCAATCTACCAGATAATATTGATTCTGGAAAAGGGATGCGGCATTTATTTGAAATTGTGGATTACAAAACCTTAAAAACATGTCGTCTTGTTTCCCACAAGTGGAAGAAAGAAAGTGATCCAATATTTGTTGAGCGCTCAGTGTTTGCTTTTGAGAACAAGAATGCAAAAATAATTACAGAATCAATGTTGGGAACTCCCATTGATATACAAAATCTTTTTGGGAGCATGGAGCAAAAAGTAAATTTTACGGCATTTAAATTTCAATACATTTTACTCACAGAAGAAGTACAGAAAATGTATTTAAATCCAAACAAAAATACAATGACTCACTTGGAAATTGAAAATATCCGAAAGGTCGGACGGCGACTAGCGACGAAGGAGGAGTTAAATATTGACAAATGGATTGGTCAACACTTAAAGAAACTAGTTGTTTCAGTCGATAAGTGGAAACCATTTACCATATCGTTAGAAAAACTTGCTGGGATTTCCCATATCAATATACAGAACTGCGGACTTATTGGAAATGTTAAATTAGTCCCAGAAGAACTAATTCTCCGGTTGACATGTTTGACAAATGCAAATATTATTGACTTTGTAGATTTTCGTAATTTGCAAGTTCTCCATTTGGATTTTAGTAGCTGTTTTGGTCGTTGGAAACCGTGTCTGAATTTAAGTTACTGTACCAATATTAAAACTCTGATTTTAATTGATATTACTATTTTCCTGGAGCATGGGCGAAGCACCCCTCGGATTTTAAAATTGGAGAATAACAAATATAACTACACCAATAGTCCATCTTATTTTATTAACGATTATATATTGGAGGGGACACACGTGGATAAAATGACCCTGGGTGATAAGAAGGAGGATATCATAAACTTTGATTTCGGTCACTCGATTTCGGTGGATGAGTTAATATTGATAAATATTGAATGTAGGAAAACTTTAAAGCGGGGCTGTGGAATGAAAGTCAAGAATTTGACAATATGTGGATATGGAGCAAGATTGGGAAATTGTCCTGAGAGATATCTCAAAGAACATATCTTCGTTCGCGTTCGTCGAATTGACATTGGGTTACTTCCTTCCTCTCTGGAAAGTTTGAAAATTGTAAATAACGAAAACCCAATCTTCTCAGTTTCTGGGGTTGTCAATCTTCCAGTCTTACGCCAATTAACACTTTCAAGAACATTTGGAGTCGATTTCCACCATTTTTCTCAGTGCTCCGCACTTGCTGAAGTTTCTATCCATGGCTATAGAGGTGTCCTTTTTTCAGGAAATTATGACTTTCCATCCCTGAAGAGACTTCTGCTGTGGGACGTGGAAACCATGATACTTAATTATAAGAAATATTTGCGCCCGAAAGTCATAACTTTGGATGCGTTGGTCCTTTCAAGTTCTATTTTTCGTGATAGGAAAAAATCCGCCTTCCGATTGGAAGTATTTACTAAATTCCGAGCAAAATTGGTCGTTTTCTTTAAAACTGGTGAGAAAATTGATGAGGAAACTGTCACGACACTGATTAAAATGAAGCAAGAAAGGAATCTGCAGAATATCGCTTTCGGTCCTGTGGAATGGAAAACCGACGAATCCTTCAAGAAATCTCTGGTGTTCCCCATTGTGGAAATAAAGACTGAATATTATTTGCTGGAAGGACACGGAGGAAAAGCAATTAACAGGGAACAGTTGATGGACATGATACCAAATATCGACTTCGGCAGTGACTTCGATTGACTTCCACAGTGAACTGAATGAAAATGATACCAACAATCAAATTGTAACAACTGAACATATTTTTAGAAACTAACAATCTTGTCCATTAAACTAAACTTCTAGAACTATACACACCTTTATGAATTATATAATATTTCGGTAATTAAGTAAATAACCAACTAATTAACTGTAACAATCTCATCCAGGAACTCCATCCAGGCAACTGGAGTTTTGAAGTTATCATTGTCCTTAGTGTATTTGTATCCCACATCTTTGTCAATTAATTAAATACGTTATTATATAAGTAATCATACGTAAGTAATTCTTATATTTATTTTAATACCTAATTAATTTGAAAATTCAGATCAAAGTTCAAAGTATAAATTTATTTGCTAAAATCTGTGGTATGAAGATTATGTATATTTATGACCGTTGCAACAACACTTGACAAATCATTCATTTAACGAGCATTGATTCTGTTGTTTGGGAATTGCATTAGAAGCTTTAAGATTTATACACATATCATTTACTCTCATTTAACGATTATGAGCAAATTCGCGCGAAATCACAAAATTAAATATTTTCCTCAATTGACATTTTTTATCCTACGAGCCCACTTAAGTTTTTGGAGACATTTGACATCATCCGACATCTATATTAATTTTAAGTTGCATTGCACGATAGTGATGATGAAATACATATTATGTAGAAGAAAAAATTGTTAATTATTTAAGAACGAAAAAATTAGAAAGATTGAGTTAAAATTTCTGAATTGAATATTTTTACTTAATTAATTCGGAAGTATCGGAAGGGACCTATCTGCTCACTTCGATTTCCAGTCTCATTCATAACGATCCCTAAATACTATTTTATGTGGAGTTGGCCCCAAAATTACAGAATGGACAGCGCTGTGTGCCATATCTGGGACAGGTTCATTTGGATCAAACTCCACTTTGAACCTTTGTAGTAATCCCGCTGTGAAAAGGAATAATTCGTCCCTAGCCAAAGATTCCCCAAGACAAACTCGTTTTCCTACAGAAAATGCAATCATGGCATCGTGTTTCAAAACTGTTTTTCCATCTTCGGAAAGAAATCTCTCAGGACGAAAGTTTTCCGGGTCTCCCCAAACTTTAGGATCGTGTAGAATTCCAAATATATTTGCCATCACTAACGACCCTTTAGGAATGTTGAATCCATGAAAATATGTATCTTCCATTGCTGCATGCACTAATCCAAAGGGAGCCAATGCGCTAAAACGAAGAGTTTCCAGTAAAACTGCTTCCAGGTAAGGCATACTGAAATATATAGAAAAATTAACAATTTTATACGGAAATCATACGCGGAATATAAAAATATTTTTTTATTTGAAAACTGAAAACGTCGATGTTTGCAAAAATATTATTAATTATTTTTACTTTGCTCGATCAGCCAAACATGGTACTCTTGTTCCGATATTTTTTATGATGAGTTTTCTCAAATTTTCCTGACATTCTGGACGATGAGAGAGAAAGAAGCAAAGCCAAGTCAAAGTTGTGCTCGTCGTTTCCGCTCCGGCAATAAATAAATCGTAGAGAGCAATCAGCACATTTTCCTCTGAAATTGTTAGAATAATTGTTGAATTTAGTTTTTAAATGATGAACGGGTTAGAAATATTGTTTTTACCTCCAGCCTTGCCGTTGAAGCTTGAATCGGGTGATTTTTCCATTTCTTCTATGTAGCAATCAATCAAATCGCGATTAATTCCTTCTTGGCGGCTGCTTCGGTGGGAGTCGATCGACTCTTGAATAAAGTCGTAAACTCCAACACGGTTTGCCACAACTTTGTTGTGTCCTGAACGCTCTGGGGCTATTGTAGCAAGCCACGGAAATGGCAGCAGTAGCAGAATCAATTTTGTAGATTAAGCATTCCTAAAAGATTCAAAAACAATTGTTGATTAATGAATTAATTAAAAAATACCAGTTAAAAATGAGTTAGTTAAGTGTCAAGAAGTCAATCGAGAATTATTTTGTGACAATAATTTATAGCCTGTGCAATTTTTCAAGTTTTTGCAAAAAATATTAATAAAACGGATTTTCAATTTTTGCATGAAATCTTTTAGCCAAAATATAGCCATTATGAGCCGAAGTAAAAATCAATTTAAAATTTTAATTACGCTGTAAGTAAATTAATAAGTTTAATTGATTTTGGGTCACTCTGTAGCAGCTTTTCGCCTGCTACTATAGTCCACAGGGCGTTGACGACAGAAATGTTGAACTTGACATTGGTCTCAATGGGCTTCCCGACAGTCTTCAAAAGAATGTCCACCAAATCCCCAACTTCCTCTTGGATTAAAGCTTCCATCGATTTTTTACCAAACCCAAAATCACGAAGGTTCTTCAAAACAAAGCGTCTTTGCTCAACCCATTCAGTTCCCTCCGTAAAGAGCAGTCCTGTATATAATTAACCAATTAAATCTGGGTTATATACAAATACTTTCCTTTCAATATTTTAATCTTTAACCATCAATTAACGAAATTAATTGAAAATTATTCAAAAAATATGTAAGGTTTTCATATTTTAAATTAAAAAGAATTAAAAGGCATTTAAAAAATTAAAAAATAAATTTAATTAATTGCTCACCTCTTCTCTTTTGGCTTGTCGGATGTATAACGTGCCTCAAGGCGGGCCGCCCACACAAAGCATTTAAGCTGAACGCCTCCTTCATTAATTTTGCATCGGTTATAAAAACTACCCTGTTTTTGTATATTGACAAATTAATTGAGCTATAAGTTACTACATGTAATTGCACGGAAACTATTTTTAAACATTAAACAAAAGTTTTCATTTTTAATACGGAGGTTTTCGAAGTTTTTAATTACCTCCGGGACCCAAATTGAATTCCAATAACATCTCCATAAGTATCCTTCATTTGTAAAAGAGATCTGTAGGGTGTTTTCCCCAACTGAGGTAGATTCCCCACAATGGGATAACTAAAGGGTCCTTTTCAAGTTTGAACCAGATATTCAATTAATATTTTAATATTCCAATTTATATTAAAACATAAACCTTAATTAATATATTATGTAGCAATTAATTTAACCTGGAGGAAAATGTTTGGGTTTGTTATTCCAGTAGAGAACAAGTAGCGCCACCGCAGACACAATTGTTAGAATAATTTCAATAAACATTTTAGGTTTTTAGTTATGTTTTGAGCAGAAAATTGGCAAATTGGCAATACAAAATATATTGCACTTTACTCCGTGCATTCAGGGAATGCAATGAATATAATAATATCAACTGTGGTTGGTTTGGTGTGTCTAGTGTCTGCTTGTGGAGAGTTGTAAGGAAAATGTGCATAAAATTGGCTATCTATTTACTCGTGGTAGAGCAAGGTCACTGCACTGCAAACTGCAATGCCATTGAAGGCAACGGCAACACAAAAGCAACAATCCCTCAGCGGCTATAATTATATTTGCAATAAATATTTATCTGCAATTCGCATATTTACATGTACTTGAATATACAGTGCGCCTTATAATCTCATATTTCTCCAGAGATACAGAAACCGTAATTAAATTGCCTAGTTCCCTCATGACCATGACAGAAAACCTGTTTTGGCCTTAGTTGGTATTTTTCTACGTGCGTCTTATCATCTTAACTGAATTTGCCATTGTTTGCGTTAAGTTTTACGACTATTACGACTAGCTCGCTTAAGTAATCCAGGAGGAAAACACGAGTTGGATGTTTTGTAATTTAATTGTTCATTTATTTATAGAATACATTTATTGCACCCCACGTAGCAAAGTAACGTCCCCTAAACGTCCCTTAAACTACAATTGGCGACAGGAAAGTGGTCTCAGGGACG
>JAQFYC010005977.1:0-13125 GCA_034694165.1 Tomocerus mixtus | reverse complement strand
TACATACCTATACATAATAGGATTACAAAATAAATAACTATACTTACGTTTATTTGATTCACTTACTAACTACATTGGGTAGATAGGTACCATTAAAGAGTATGCATAACACGACTCATTTGATGTTATCAAGTAGCATTTTTTTCTTTAGAAAACAGATTTTTTTTCATGTTTAGGTTAATATTGCCTAATATTGTAGTATTTAATGTATTTGTACGAATGTTGTTTAGCTACAAAAACATTTTGAGTATTTTGTGTGGCATAATATCGGTAGCTTTATGTGTGTCCTTCCTGTTTAGGTAGCTATTTAAGTGAGTAGTAATGTGGTAAGTAGCTATTACGATAAAGTGGAGTATTTGTGTGTACCATTTACCATGTAGTCATTGTAGAGGCTGTAAGTAAGTGAGTATATTATGTTCTATGAATGTAGTAGTATGTAGTAGTACATTTTGTATGTAATAGAATATCAGCTAAACTACTTACTTAGGTAAGTTGGTACCTTACTATAATTGTGTGGTTGAGATTGAGTAGTACATAAGAGACTGTTCTCACTCACACTTAGAATTACAGCACACATAACATCCAATCCAGCCAGTCAGTCCAACCAACATTAACAAACGAAACCATAGCACACAAAGAGGAGGTATGTATTATATGCAACAGTAGAAAGATACTATAATGTAATTAATTTTCACTAAAGGTTATTTTCCTTTCTGAGTGTGCCAAAGCTTTCCATTGTGGTTGTTGAGGGCAACTTGGGATTTCTTAGAGTGCCGTAACCGCTGTTTCGCTCAATTGTCGTAATTGTAACTTCTGGATTAATGTAGGATTGAGGGGGAAGTGGCATTCCGGGGTCGTCCAATCTTGTTGCTGTGAGGTCGATGTGTTCGCTGCTGAAATCATTACAAATGTCAGGGTGTTTGCTCAAAGTATTCTGATGACTGCTCATATGGTGGCTGCGGCTATTGGTACTAATGCCCATAAACGGAGAAGGCTCGGCTTGACGGTGGAATGTGATAACGTAGTGGTTAGGCGGAAATTTTCTGAAATAAGCTGCCATGTCGAACAAAGCGGCCAACTCGGACAAACTGAAGGACAGGAGAAACAAATAGAAGGAGTAGCCGTATTTGTATTTGTAGAACGTGGTCAGTCGCTTCTGATGGTGACTGTACGGAAGATTGGCTTCGAATTCAGAACCAATTTGAGAGACAAATGTGAGCAATGCTGTTGCTTGACACAGACCTAGGAGGACAGTACAACCAAACAATTTAGTCAATCCATTATTACCATTATAGTACTAGTACTACATACATACCACCTTAACACCATGCCATGCCATGATGGCATGCTCGCTTACTTAAATATGTCATGTACGTATTTCTTTAGCGAAACCTATCACATACTTCATATTACATTATTCAGTTTTAGTTTGCCACGCTCCTTCCAATTCTCATTCCCAACCACGCCAACTTATTTTTGTATAATATATCGATTCCCGTGCACTTGCACAAACATACACAACATTCCTGCCATGCACTACCACTGCATTACTTCTTTACTCCAAAACATCTTATATGTAATAATCTTACTATGTGTATATAGTACTAGAAGGCATAGTACCAGTAGCATGGAATCTCTTTTATTTACTTATTTATGTACACAACAGGCATGCATATGGCTTGTGGCTGGATTCTTTCTCTATAATATGCATTTACTGTACTTCTATGCAATAAGTATATTACGGAACATTACCTCCAAGAATGAGCATACTGGCTTCGATGATTTTCTTATTTTTTGGACAGAAATGACCAAATGTAAGACAGAGAAATGAAGCGGAAGTAAATACCACGGACAAACCGATGAAGGGCATTGTAAACCTGGAAAGAATTACATTATTCAGAAAATTCAGATTTATAGCATTTCTTATTGGTGCAAGTGCAAGAGTAGCTATCGCTAGAAGGTCCTTAAGGCTACCGGCATTTATTTATCAAGGTTAGAGTGTTGGTTATTTATATGAATTATATCGACCAATGCTTAGGTATGTAGAAGTCATTTACCTTAGCTTTTCTATAATGTTGCTTATAAGTTCAGTTGGCATTGCTTGCATTTTCCTTGAGGGGTCATTGTGTAAAAAGTCGAACCAATTCAAATCGTAGCACTCGCCTGTATTCTTCTGCGAATGAGAGACACACATTTTGAATAATCCGAACCGTGCACGAATAAGATGAGGTGTTGGCTCTTGTCCATTTTGGTGATTGAACTTGTCCAATTCCAGTTCGTCGACCTGCGGTTCTTGAAGAGTAAGCCAATCATATGTCAACACAGAACACCATAGAACGGCCAAAGCCGCAATACAGCACAGAGTGCCCAACACCGCTAAATGCTTATAATGTTTCTTCATCCTTGACAATTTGTATCCATAAAGAGTTTACTACTTTGTATGTGTTTTATCCTGTGACAGTTTGCATTGGGTGACAAACTAGATTGTTTTCTTCAGAGCACAGTAGCTAATAGAGGTGTACTATAGTATAAAGCATTACATAATACGTATTATGTTGTTACTATCAACTAGAACACTGGAGAGGACAGCTTGAGCTAGACAATTTACTATTTCCTCTCTTTAAGCGTATATTATTGTATGTATAGTAGAATGAGGTAATAAATTCAGAAGCAGAGTGTACTGTAGCAGAGTAATAGTAGTAGTCTTACTCTTCTTGAAACGCAATGGCAATTGGATTGGAATGGATGATAAAGTAACTAGAGAACAGAGGAGAGAGAAACTGCTAAAGTAATAGAAACTATCACAGAAATGTTTTGCAGTTTAGTTTGCAAGTAAGGAAACTGGATTAATTGATTTTCAGCATTGGTAGCTATTTCTGTAGCTGTAAATTGTCTAATGTGTGTTTTTATTTGTGCTCTTCTTCCTTACACTTGGCTTGGGTTAGGTTAGTCAGAGAATTATTATTGAAGAAGAAGAAGAGGAAAGGTAGTAAGGTACGTCTTCGTCGTGCCTGACTGATATCGGAGTGTAAGTGTTAGTCTGGTTCTGGTTCTGGTCAGTGCAAGCGAATTGAGTCTGTATCTGGTGCAATACTAACATAGAGTTGAGTTTGAGTAAGAGTAGGAGTTGAGTATATTTTATTACCAATATAAGTCTGCTGTCTGTTTACTATATTACTACACAATGGTAGAATGAGAGTGGAAGTAAGTCTGCCTGGAAAAGTCCCTTCTCTCATTTCTCCTCCCTCAACAGAACAGAACAGTCTGACTGAACAGTGTGTGCGTTTTCCGGATTTCAGCTCTTCTCTTTTACTCTAGAGTTCCATGTACAGTATGTAATAAGGTAGTACTGAATACGGAATATAGTTTTAGGTTCGTTGTACTTATTTAGTTGTGCTTTTCTACTTAGACTTGGCCTTATGCCGTATGTACTTTAGAAAACTCTATGTTCGTACGTTAAGTAACGTATGTATTATGTTGTGCAATTCACTAAATACTTAGTACACGTTCTCCTGGAACCGAATTGGTTGTATTTTGTACTGTACTGGAGTTGCCGTATCTGTATGTATAGCTTAGATGTGTGTTTCGTTACGTATCTGTACGTACGTACATAAAGTAGCTAGGATTTGTAGATTTTGTAGGAGACGACAGTACGCTGTCTGAGTGACTGAACTGCCTGGATGCTGGATGTGCTGGACTGAACTACTACAGTATACTACTGGATGTACATAGTAAGTAAAGTACGTATGGATGACTTTCCCTGCGCATTTGGATTTCTATTTAACCCCAACCAACCCAACATACAAATTCATAGAGAGAGAAGAGAGAGACTGAGCCAAACCAAAGTAACGCAAGCAACTCAACTCAACTCAACTCAATAAAGTTAGCAAGACTCTTTTGGCTGGCTTTCCCTCTTTTCCATACATAGAGACTTTCCTTCCCCTTACTACTATGAACCATCATCATCCTACACCACTACCTACTACTACCTACTGCCTACTACATAATAATATCTTCCTTTAACTTATATACACTTCCTCAGTAGTAGTACAGTACAGTATTCCAAAAGTTCAACTCAGCTCAACTTCAACTGACTCACTCCAGTTGGTTTCCTTCGGCTTTTGCTTCCCCTTTTCCCTTATTCTCGCCTGGCAACAGAACAGAAGGAAGATATTCTCTCTCGTGCTGCAAAGCAAAATATACACCCGGGTAGCCATACAGCCGGGCCAAGCCAAGCCACGCCAGGCCGGGCGGTAGCAATACTATTAAGTACTTATATAGATGTGCATTTCCTATAAGGGACCCTTTCTGCTTTCAAATTCTTACCTTATATAGAAGTTACATGGAAAAGAAAACCAAGCTAAACCACACCAAACCACGTTCTACCATTGCATTGTGAGTGGGGTAACCGTAACGTACTTACATAACTCTCTCTCTCTCTCTATTCAGGCACATTGTGCTTTGTACTGTACTGTACCTATTCGTATATATATTGTACTATATATGTATACATAAATATATTGTATGTAAGTACGTAGTCAACGTAGTACGTGCCTATTCCCTTTGTAACTATTTATAGCAAAAAAGAGATCTACATCTGCCATTGTGGAGCGCGTACTTATGTGCTTTCGTGAACTTTACGCGCATAGTTCCTTATCCTTGCATTTTGGCCATTAACTTCCATATAAGTGTATCAAAGATATGCCGAAGGATACTTACTTTTTACCTATATATGTATATGTGTTATGTACATGGTTAATATAGAGTTACTGTACTGCGTTCCTTCAATTTAGCAAACTACTAGTTCATACTGAGTATATAGTTTCCAATGGAAACTTTCCATCATATCATGTATGATGGGATGACTTGAGTTTCCCTTCTTGTCATCATGCACCACGCTATATTAAGTTGCAAAATACCATTATCGGTCTGGCTCGGTCGGATATTAACTTCATTTTAAAGTGGAATCCTTTCAACCGTGTGGATATCATATACGTCTTCTTTTAATGTACTTTATGTGATGATGAAATAACAGACAGCCTGCTGACTTGACTTCATTATTGTGTACCTCTTTCAATTTACTGTTCAATGGGCAAAAGAGAGCGAGAGAGTCAATAAGCACGCAAGCAAGAATATCATTCATAGTTTATCGTGTCGCTCTGTCTGTGAATACTTATCGTAGAGCTAGGAGTTAGTCATTCATTATGATGATGAACTTGAGAAGAACCCAAAGGGCTGCCTGCTGGAAGAACTAAATTATAGCAAAACCAAATATAAAATAACAAAGGTACATGCTTGTTAGTAACTAAACCACCTTTACTTTGCTACGCTACATACACAACTCAAACAACCTTATTACTAGTAACATTTACTTTCCTTGTTTGTAGCAATTGTGAATTCATGATATTATTATGTAGTAATGAATTATTTGGCTTATATGACTCACGGCTAGAGAAAGTAAGCAAACTATGATAAAGGCAGGACTAATAACAGTAGCATCTTTTGTGTACCTATCAGGCTAAACGAACGGGGAAACTAGCAAGACGCGACTGGAATTTCAATGGAATTTCAAAGAAACTTTCGCTAAACGTAACGCAGTATTGTGGTCGAGATAGGAGTTTGTTAGCTTTCAACTGATCCTCACTTTACTCTTTGTTAATTTACCCGTTTAACCTTATAAATCATAATGACAATAGCTTTTAGGTTTGAAATAATGGACAAATGTTATTACTATTTACTACATCTGCGTATTGTACATAATAATGTAGGTAGATTTCTAAGTTGGATTTTTCGTAATGTGTGATGATGTTTTAGGAAAGGTATTCAATTTTCTTAGTCTACTATTTTAAACTAGAGCAAATACAGGATATAAATACTGATTTTTATCAGTAGGATGAATTAATAGCAGATGCAAAAATAGAAAGCAGAGTATATTTTAAGATCCACATTGACATTAGAAATCGATTGGTATTGACAAATGCAATGCTATACAATTTCCCTTACGTAAGGTCATAATTACAGCCCTTACAACCATTGCGTTACCATTACTAAAATTAAAAATATTTAATTGATGAACTAATGGAGGTTGAATGTTTTACCATATTATAACTATTTGCTTGTGTATTTTGGACTGGAGTATTTCAACTCGGAGAAATAATTTGGAATAATTTTTCCTCCACTATAGTAATATATTCGGAATAGTTTTTACATTTCGGTTTTATTATGATCCACAGTATAAATGTACATAGACTGCTTCAATCGTTACAGAAGCATTTCTACTATGTCGATGATGTAGGCATTTTTAAGTAATAATAATAATAAGTGTATTGTTTACAGTAATATGATTTTTCAATATTTTTTCGTGTCCCTTGCACACAATGCATGAATAGAATTTTATCAATCTTTTATTTGAAACTGGCTTGAAAATAATATTATGCTGTATTTGCAGTAAAACATGCACAGAAAGTCAGCATTTACATTAAGCATCTTTGATAAGACGAAAATGTAGTATTCGATGCCAATTTTATCGTTGCATTACGGTGCGACTTTGGTAAGCAAAATCTTATATCTTATATTTTAATAATAGTAAAAATGGCATTGTCAATGCTGTTTAAATACAGGTAAATCAAGTACGGAATGGATATTTAAATAAGTTTTCCGCATTGCAGTGTAATGTAGTCAATAGTCATCCAGGAAAGGTTCCCTTGAATTAATTAGCACCATCGTTGCTGTGAAACTGTCTCAGTTTAAGTGTTGGGTATTGATTCTCGATGAAGTTCCTGTCGTAACTGTATAATAAAATACACTTTATTCCTCAGAAGTAGCATATAAACGTTACTACGACCGAATGTCTAAATATCTTAAGATATCGCAATGGACGGACATGGAATGTACATACATATATGGGGGAAATTACAATTATTCAATAAATGACCCACGGAGGGCTAAAATACAATCATTTGTATAATATTATCAAAAACCTCAATAAAACATTAAAAATATATATTAATATGCGACTAATCCTACACGTACCAAAATACAAACTAAAACTGATAACAAAATTAGTAAGTAATATGTAAAAGTATTAATAAGAAAGCGAAGGAATATTGGGGACAAATAAGTACATAAAAGGAATAGAATGAAGGTTATATCATATCCTCTTCGAAGCATTTACAACCATTACTTATGTTAACTAATGATAATTGTAGAAATACTAAAATTATCCCAGGGACACAGACGGATCGATACCCCACAAGTCGTACCTGCGAAAAATTAACGAAAAAACCATAAAGAACTAAATCTTAAAGGAAAAGTATATAAGTTTTAAAACTGTGTTCTAATAATACCATGGACCACAAAGATTTCCAGTACGTTCGGATTTTTGGTCCAGTTTTGAAGTGCGTTCTGGGTAATATAATCTGCGATGTATGTGTCTTCCGTAGTCAAACACTGGTTTGTCGTCGTCCGTATCGGTATTGGCAATAAGTTCCACAGTGTGTACTTCGGATCGAATAGATCCTTTGAAATGGGTTGGTCTACCCATTTTCGGCTGCGACTTCAGCGAACCGACTAATTTGCCTTTATGGCGAACATTTGAAAAGTCGGGTACATCTGCATTAGCTTTTTTAAGTTTTGGCACAAAAGACGGGATTTCTGCAGGATCTTCGTAATTTCCTTCTCTGTAAACTGCAAGTTGTTTATTACTGGTACTCATATTTCCAGAATTGGCACTAACGATTCTAAGCGATTGCGATTTGAGTTTTGAAGGGTCTCCCTTCTTGTATCCTCCGTGGCGTCGGGTGCCACGAAGCGTGTCTATTGTGTCCTCCTCTTCCTTCTTTACTATACTTTTCTCTTTGTTTACCTTACTCATTTTCTTTTCTTCGACGATTTGCTCTGCAAAGACACTGCTATTATCTTCGTAATCGTCATCATCATCGAAATCATCAACCTGATCATCATCCTCTTCTAAATTATCGCTGTAGGAATTAATGGTTCCGTATCTACTACTAGTGCGATTTGATTTGTGTGCTTCAACAACATAAGAGCGACCGATTCCAACAGATCTTCCTGATCTAAATGTCTCTGGCTTCCGGCTGGAGACGGAGCCTTGAGTGCTCTTCATAGAAGTAGCGTTAGTACTACGACGGTAATTCATTGGCACAATGGGCGCTTCGGAACATCCGAATGATTCCATTCGATTAACATTTGCATGTTTGCCGGCTTTCTTCTCCTCTTTAGACAATTGAGTTTCAGTGATATCCACATCCAGGGAAATTATTTTCTTTGGAATGGGTTTCTGTCTAATCACTTTGGAAGTTTTCTCGCCATAATGATGAGACTCGTCACTGCTGTAGATTTTGGGGCGAGTGTGATCCTTGATAACTATGCAGCTCTCAGAGTCTTTAATTGGCGACGAGGATGACGATGTTGTGTTATGACCGTTATTTGCATTTGAAGGAATACTCTTACGATGTTTATGGAGTTCCTCTCTACTTGGCAATGGTGGTGGGATTGGTGGTGGTGGAGAGTCTTCTTTAATCGAGACAACTTTTGGATAATCGGAACTATTATGGGCACTTAGGGTGTTACTACTAGTGCTATTACTATTCGAATCCATGGGTTCTGGATTCAAAGCCTTTTCTTTCCTTTGCAAATCGGAGAGACGCACAATGGAATCGTGGGAGCCCCATAAATCGGAAACTGAACTTGATACTGAAATTGAATCAATTTTCTCGTCAACAGCAGTTCTCTTGAAAATTAGCGACTTGGTTCTGTTCAAGAATTTCTTTAAGGGCCCTTCTTTGTTATTCGAGTAGCTTTCATAATTATGGGCATGGCTGTGAATCCTGTTCCGGATCTCCGCACCCGAAACATTGTTAAAGCTCAGTGAACGTTTTCGATTTGATCCTATTCTTACTGACTCAGTCATGTGATAGCGATCCATTAGCCATTTTTCACCTTGATTCTCCTCGCTTTTCATCATAATTAGTTGGTAAGGTAGGGTAGCAATTACGGGATGGGCAAACAAAATATACAAATAAACATAAAAAAAAACAAAAGTTACAAACTGAAAATTATAAGGAAATCATATAATGCAAACTAGCTACATACATAAATATAATCTCTTTTAGTATGAGCATCATTTGCAAATATTATAAACATATACATTAGTATGGTTTATTGAATATATTGCGGAAACGACAATTCACCTGTTAGTCAAATGATGAGGCTCCTCGTCCGAATAATCGATATCAGGCTGTGGTGGGGTCGGAACTTGACCATTGTGTCCTAAATCATTACTAAATCCACTATCGTTGCTACTATGTAAAGAGTCAGAGGCTCTTCCACCGGATGTTGGAATCATGAGATTATTACCGGTCTGAGCTCCTGGCGATTTCCCGCCCCGGTTGTTAGCGCAGTTATCCGCTGCACGATGAGCAAGATTGTTCAAATTGAGCTTTTTCTTTTGTATTCTCCAGGCGGACGTATCATCTTCTTGTTGATTATACATGTTGTTGCTGCTGGTGACTATTGCAGGTGGCGGAGGAGGCATCGGAGGGGGCGCCGGTGATGGTGACGGGGACGGTGACGGGGAACACTTCCCATCGTTTCCATCCAGTTCGGTGTAGGCTACGGGGAACCAACCTGTTTTCTGTGTACGAACATTTTCTCCGAATTGCCAACCCTTGTTCCTTTCTCCTGTAAAAATGTTGCATATTTCATGGATTAATTCTTCGTTGGGTAATTGTAGTAGAAAGTAAAAGTAGATCATTTATGCCGTAGGTACTGGAAAACAAGATTACATCTTACCTATAAGGGCAATAGTATCCCCTTCATTGAAGGACAGTTGATTGGAACCACTAGACAAATAAGCGTAAAGTGCTTTAGCGAAACTTGGATTGGTCATGGATTCGTCAGTTGGAACGGCGATGGATTTGGGACGAGCATGATTGTCAGAAGAATGGTGATCATGGACGCTGACTCCGTTCATCATCAAATTCAAGTCAGACTTGGCCCTACTTAAGTTTCCAGCAGAAGTAATGGGCAAATCTGGTTGGGACTGTAAGTTGATTATTTCGGATGCATCCATTGACTTCACCTTCCGTAGCTGTGAACATACAGAGGCTGTGTCATGATCATCGGCAGCCCTCCTGGGACTGCAGTAAATACATTCCTCTTCGCTTCCCTGTTGTTTTTATGGAATATTAAACAGAATTTTAGTACAAGAGATAACTTTTAGAAAAGTAGGTGAGTGGGCACGTGAGGAAAATAAAACTGAATGGGCATATTACGTGAATTCGTTTCAGTAGCTTATTTTGCATGAATTCCGGGAGAGCTTCTCTACTTTTAGCAATATTCATCCACATCTCTTGCTTCTGGCTGAGCAGGGAATTCCCTTTGCAATAGAATGCCAAGTAATGCTTAGCCAAGGAAGCTTGTCTTTCCAAAATGAAGCCGTAACGACGTCTTTCCTGTGTTAAGGCCTGTCACGAAAACAATTATGAAAATCTTTACAAATCTGCAGAATAACATTGCAATTTACAACACTTCACTACATCCTATTCCGCCCAATCAACAGAGAATGCAAGTGAAGTGAAGATGCTCAATTATCTTACAACATTACTAAATTATTCATTCACTCACCTCTTGCATAGATTTTTCGCAAAACGCTTCTAGCTTCGATCTTTCTTCCTCTAAATTTTGCATCACCTAAATCCATACAAACAGCACAACAACCATTAACTTCTCATCTTATCTCACTCTCACGTACGTGCAAATCAAGGCAGTAAACGTCATACACGTACAAGTACAAGTACACCTATAATGCTAAATGTATAATGCAAATGTAGGTTGCTTGCACACATACTTTGATTTCCTTATCGATAGTATTGCAGGAACTCGAGCTTCTCTTGCACTTTTTCTTCATTTTCTTGACATTTGCTGCAGCCTTGTTAAAGCTATCCACTCGCTGTTTGTGGGAAACCAAAAACTTCTTTTGTTCATTCTGTAATATAAAAATTTGTTAAATTCATGTAATTCACATTTACATGCAATAATGCATAATAATTATGTATACGAGGAAGTATTTAGACAACTATGCATGCAATTAATTTAGGTATTATGACGCAACGTAATAATTGTCAACTTACCTCTGTAAGCGATTGCTTTGCTTAGTTTGGTTTGATATAAAAGTATATTACCTGTATAACTCTTGTGTCCTTTTCCAAATTATTTTCCAGAGGAACGAGAAAGTCGACGTAAAAGGCTTTTAGCTATAAAAATTGCAAATAGGTCATTTAAAAAGAGTCAAAGAGCTATTTCACATAATCTCACACCTTAGGGACATTTTTACTCATGAAATGTGTGGATGATAGCATCTAAATGGAATACTATGCGTTAGGCATTAGATTAGCCCCTAAAGAAAATTATTATCAGGCTAATGAAACATTATTCCTTACCGTATTCAACTGTTGTGTATGAATCTCTTTGAAAACATCAGTGATTTGCATTAAGGAAGTTCCTAAAACACATTTAACGTTAATGCACACATTAGATTTTCGTAGTACTTGCACTTACACCAACATAAAATCCACATCATATAATTACATGCAATAATGCCTTAACAACTGTACTAATGATTACATATGAATCATAAAGCCAAGTCATAACCTAACTAATGATAATATTATTTATAATTCTTTTACAAGGGGGACATGTCATAAAAGATACTAATAAATGTACTTATTAGTCCCTACCCTACATTAAACATCAACAAAAGAGGATGGAATGTCATATTCATGTCAACGAAGCCTTTCAAAGGAGAGTATCCTTATTCTTAGTAGAACAATAGAATATAAAGAAAGACAATCTATTATATTATAGGTACTATGAGACGAGTAACACAAATATTATAATGTTGTTCTAAGTATTCTTACTACGGTTTCATCATCCTTTTAACAGGTCTCTAGCTTAACTTAAGATTAACCTATCTACCTATGATTATTAGTATTTAGTATATCTATTAGTGAATGAATCCTTGTAAGTGTAATTTACTGAAGTGTGACAATAGGAACTTAAATAAAATTACTTGCACTATCATTCCCATTGCGCAAGAGAGAAAAATTTCGATTTAATCCATACATCATAATCATACCTATATAATTGTACTTACATCTTATACAAAAACCGACGGCCAACCTCTTTCTAACTATAATAATTAAGAATGAGTTGGCAAACTAGCAACTATGAATAGAAATATGTGATGTATCGGTATGGGTACATAGATAATCAAACTATTATATCTTAGCATTTAATAAAAAATACCATTAATATTCGCACTAACACTAGAGAGGCAAATACTACTAATAAGTATGTAGATAGTAGATACTAAAGTGTAAATATTAAACCCACATTCTTTATTTTTCAATTGAAAGCGTACTTAGGGGATGGAATTACATATTATTTATTACACTATCGCTAAACTGATCTCTCACCATCCCATCATAATCACTCAATAAGTTCAGTCTGTCAATTTAGCGCAAGCATCAGCTTTAACTTTTATATAAAAAGTTATTGGCAGGTTGAAGTTGAAGTAACAGTAACGGTGGTGGTATAGTGGTAATAGAAAGTGAAAAAACACTTCCACATTATCACATGAAACCGCAATGGTCGGAATATATCTGCTAAAGTGACTAATGGTAGCTATTAAAGGAATATAACAACCCATTTAACAGGACAGAGTTTGCATATCTCACATTTATATCTATATCGCTTGCATGTATCCGCACTTACATTTTACATCCTTAGCACTGCGGATGTAGTAAAATTAAGTAAATGTTATCTTTGACTTCTAAGTGTATGTATAGATAACAAACGCATAAAAATGAAAGCATTTGCTTTAGATTTGCTAGCATGAACATATGTTGAATGCTCTATGTGCAAAAACTGTTTGTGGTAGTAGAACAGTAGTGCAAAGTTTTAGTGAGTATACAATATAGACTACTATATATCAAAACATCTATTTAGTTATATACATAGTATGAAAAAAACTAACGTAAAGTATTAAAAATGAGTTAGTACCTTTAGCTTTGGACACAAATATTTTATATCTATATAGTTAAA
>JAQFYC010005976.1:0-13125 GCA_034694165.1 Tomocerus mixtus | reverse complement strand
ACCATAGGAGATTATTATCGCACACCATGTGGTATAGTGCGATTATGATCGCACACTTGCCCACTTCATATAAGAGGGTATGTGATAAAAATCGCACAGTTGCGCGCCTATGTTTGGCATTGAGCTTGCCTAAGTACGGGTTAAGTACGGAAAAATTGCTCCAGTTCGTGGATACAAAAATCCATCTGATCTGCTAGTATTCCTGGAATATAATTGTATATCGTGCATTTCTCATGAATTGAGCAATTGGAAAAAACGTGGTTGTTATCAATTAAAACCTCCAGCTCCACGTGTTTGTTTTGTTTAGTGTTGTTCTATAATTTCTTGATACAATCTCTTATCCAGTCAGTCCAGGTATGCATTATCATTACATAGATTAAAAGTAGTGTTTTAATGAAATAAAAATGATAATAGGCATTTAATAGCATAACTAATCATTCTCCTAGAGTTCAAAAAATCCAACTTACACCAGTTGTACGTATTAATTAATAATTTCATATTATAACTATTCTTATTCTTAGCATCTTCATGGACAACTAAAAATCTGAAATCTCTGAAGTCAAGTTAATACAGAAGGAATAAATTAGCTCTACTTTGATTTTATTTTGGGAATCTGTGTTGGAAAAAGTAAAATTTCAAAAATATCGTCGTGTTTGTATCAAAATCAGCTAACACTTAAATTTAAAGATTTTATATCAGAACAAAAATTGATAAGACACATGATTTTTCACACAAAACCTATATACATACTTACATATATATCTTAGCTGATGTTCACATTATTGAATCGTGTCTTTTATAAATAACATAGTTTTACACTGGAGATTTTGTGTTAATATAAAATATAATGTTTTAATATTGCATTAATAGATTTTGATAATTATACATACGACGATATTCTGTTAGATATTACTCCTTGTGTTTTTATACTTAAAATCGTTAAAATATTTCAATATTAATTCGGCATTCCAGAGGAAATTATTTTAATACAATAGTCGAATTCCCTGACTAATATTTTGCGTAACTACTTATTACCTGCTAATTAGTTGGAACGTTTTGTATAATTAATAATTAGCTAAACATAAAATGTGAGGGATGAGGTAAACATTGTTTAAACATGAATTTTTCTATTTTTCCTTTGCAGAATGTTCCCCATTCTCAGAAAAGGATATTTAAATTCGAGTAAATGTTCAAAACTTAGCAAGAAAATCAGCCTATCAACTTTGTGTAATCCTGGAACGCTTGAGAATACGTTTGAAGAGAGAGGAACCCAAAAACATAAGGTTACAGTCAAAGTACGCGAAAATGTAGTCATCAAGAAAAACGAATTTTTGGGAATCGCCACAATTCCCATTTCAACTCGAACTATTTTGAATGGTAATTCTAGTAAAACAAATTTTAAATTCTATTTTTTAAATCTGTAGGTATTTATCAGCGCTACTAAATATTTATTTTTTATCACGTCCAATATCAATGCTCCATTTTTCTCGAAACTATTATTTTTAAAAGTATTTTTTTTATTATTTGAGATAAATGCAACGAATTTATATTTAAAAGAAGGGTTCATGTATTTATTTAGAATTGGGTTCTTGTGCTATGTCTGCTTTAATTTAAAATATCTTATGAATTTTCCATGTAAAGGATGTTCTACCAAAATTCTCAAGCAAATTTGTAAACAAAGATAATATATTAAACAAAGTTTCTTGCAAAAGACCACCATCACGTTGCTGATGCGTGAAAGATTTTGGAAACCAGTTCCCAAATGATACAAGAGTACTTATGCAAAATGTAAGACTATCTTTTAGGTATTAACATACTTGAATAACTACTGTAATTAAGGAATCTTCTTAATAAGGGATTTGCAATGTCCTATCAATAATTTTCCCTTGGGAAAGATTTTTTAATTCCTTAAATTACTAAATATAATGTATAGGTATTACTTGTAAATTAATTTTGCAAACCACAATCTTCTCCAGGATTAACAATTAGTAACTAAGATTTCGTATTATCAGTTAGTGTAAGTGCTAGTTCGTGTATTTTCTTTCAAATCCCACATTTTGTTATGTAAACGTTAAAGATGCATAATAAATATTACATTGGCACGTAAAAGATTATTACCTATTACGTATATAACTTCTTGAATTTGTTTTGTTTTTGCGCCAATCTAGGTCAACTTTTGCACACCATCTCTTTCTTGGAGTCTTGGAAAGAAGGAAAAGGTTTACTTTTATACTCTGGATGCAATTTTAATCTAAATGGAAGATTTAATTCAAGTTTTAATCTGCAAAACTTTAAAGAAATGCTACACAACGTACAAGAATTGATTGACTGCATCCAAAGACTCCCGTTGGTCTCTGTTTACCTTCTAAATGGGAAGGTATGTCGTTTATACTTACCTTAATACAATATTTCTTTTAAGGGTGGCCTGGTCTACTAGGTATACTTGTTGAGAGGATATGTTGAAAAATAGCATGTTCTAATTCTCCGCCATCTAATATAGTATTGTACGAAAAAGATTTAAGAATTTTTATCCTTCAATGTTAAATTTTTAAAACTTTTCATCATTTTCCCCAAAAGTAGTTATGGAAAATAGAATTGACTTTCTCTACTTAAAGTATCGACCGTGGCAAGCCAACCTTAAATATTTAGTATTTAGTGCACTCACCGCTTACTCATAATATTCTAGAATTTTAAATTTTAAAACACTTTTAAAACGACCTACGTAAGTATAAAAATTGTTTTCGAAATTTAAATTCCTCAATGTACAATAATTTTAACAAGAAAAAACATACTACATATTAAATAGCAAGGGATCTTTCATAAACAATTAAAAATTGGCAATTTTTGGAGACGTGATTTATGAACAACCCCTAACAAATAAGCAAGTGTTTATAAGCCGTGGAATTTTTGACTTAATTTCTTACTCTGTCCATTTTGAGCCAATAAATCTCCTTATTTTGTAATAAAAGCTTTAATATTAATATTTTTATAATAAAAATAAATAAATGTGATTTATTTTTGCTTTCAGTCGTCAGGATTCGGAACAGATTTATTTCTGTCTACAGACTTCCGCCTGGTGACCCCCAAGAGTGAGATAAATTTCGATCATTTAAAGTTGGGGTTGCCCCCGCTAGCTGGGGGGACTCGTCTCCTTCAGAAATTGTTAGGCGAGCGAGAAACTTTGCGACTGCTCCTGCAAAAAGTGAGATTGAGTTCAGAGGAAGCTGTTGATCTCGCTCTGGCAGATAAAATATTATTTCAGACTCCGTCCTGGGATTCCGCAGCAGAAGATCAAGAGCAAGTTTGGAAGAAACACAAGTCGCAAGACGAAGAAGAAGCGGAATTAAGAGCAGAAAATTGGTTGGGTGATCTTTTAGGTCGGACTAATGAAGATGCGAGCATTGTCCAGGCAGTCAAACGAATCCTCGTGGCCTCTCGTCCTCACAAAACCACGAAGTCGGACAACCGTGAGATCATACTCAACTCTTTACTTGACCAGCCACACTTGACCGCCATGGGTCTGAACTCAGAACCCATGTTTGCTCATCTCAAACACAATAACGACCCCGTTAATGTCATTATGGGTGGAAATGCCAAAGATGATTTCATTGCATAAACCAGAAACGCCAAAAAGAAATCTCATTCATTGTATTATATCTGCATTCGCGCAACAATTTACAGAAAATATTTAAACACTCGAAATATACGGAAATTATAACGCATTTTAACTAGTAACTTATTCATTACACACTTATGGCATTCCTAAGTAAACTTTAATTATTTTATAAAATATTTAGTGTAGCAATATAAATGGATTCGGTTATAAAAACAAAAAAATCGCTATAAAAAACTGATTTTTCACTAATTTTTAGTCTGAGATACGTTTATAAGGAATTTTCCAGCTATTTATCAACAATTTATAATATTTTTTCTATCCTGTGAATATGTACTTAATATTATTGAATACAAAATAGGAATGTGAATAAGGACTATTAAATATGTATATAAAATTGTGGAATAAAATAATACATTCATATTTAGTGAAGCAATGAACTCATTTTAAATTTTTAAGCCATATGATATATTTATATCAAAAGGGAATTTCTCTATTTTGAAAGACTTTTGACAAGTCCTTAAAGAATTGTACGCGTAATGCACTGCATATAGTATAATAATGAATGGTTTTGCGACATACTTTTATATCTATGGTCAACACGGATAGTAGAGTTCAATTAATATAGCAATAAAAACAACGATAAGTTTCGTTAGTCCAATAGATAATTGTAGTTTACATGAAAAATGTAATTTTTGTTACTGTTGTTTTTCCCTGTCTTATATTATTTATAATATGCACAAATACAGTATAGTGTCCCTTAGATTTGGTTTTAACTGATTATTTCTAAATAGTATATTGTATTTCTGCGGCTTGCATAATATAATTTATATTAATTAAAAAACTTAAATATATAATATAATGTCGCGAATATTTATTTAAATCCCGATCTAGATAAATGATTTTCATCTTTTGCTGTTTTCTGATTGTAATTTACTTCAGTAAATAAATGGTTTCAATTATTGTGCAATATTGCTTACTTACACGCATGTAATTAAAATTAATTGCTCTATCTATATTACAGATACTAGTTATAGCAATTGCAATTGTGTGTTAACACGATCATAATATGCTAATTATGTGAAAATTACTAAAAGTAGAACCAAAGGTTAAATGTTTTAATTCATACATTTCATACATACCAGTATTACTATAATTAATATTAGTTATTAACAAGAACTCATTTACTGGTGTACGTATTTAGTTATTCACCAATGTCAATAATTTAATTGGAAATTATTCTGCAATTATATTTAGCAGGTAATTTTAAATACATTCGTGCTAAACTTGAATTTAAATACTAGTGGGACAATTATTCATTGTTCAAGTACCTAGGTATATTATTTCAGGGCTCTAATTAAATAATTTACGAAGGCAGGGGATCTGTGCTCTATATATGTGGATGGTTTCGCTAATTAAAGTACTTTTGACCTTACTTTGTATATACTACTTATACTTTGCTTATGAAAAATGTAGATTAATCTTCTGACGTCATTATTATAACTACTATTCACCATAGACTAAATAAATCGTAACAATACACAAGAAATTCAATATTGTGAATGAAATACAATATTAAAGCACAAAACCTTGAAATTTAACGTTTCTCTGCACTGCGCTATAAATTGCTAACAGCTAATTTGTTGTAACAGGGCAACTTGAACAAATCTTTAAGATTTACAAGCATTTAACAGCCTTGTTTACATCCTTTAGGTTTCTGGCTAGTTAGCTAATGAACGGATGAGGATTAAATATATAGCAAATTTAGTGTATCGGTAGCGTAAGTATTTGCAGGAAAAGAATTTGCTTTAAATCATTATGAAGTAGAATTAAATATTTACAAAACAAACAAAAGATTATATGTAATATGACTTTACATGTAAGTGAATGGCGATTGAGGTTGATCAGTGAGCTAAATTGTTTCGTAATTTCTCTAATTTACTTGCTGCACTTGACCATTCATCAATAAAGACTACCTTAACGTCACTCTCAATTTTTTTAATCAAAAATTGGTTAGGCTAGGCATTTATCATTTCTGGTAGGTTTGTTTTATTATGCTTTACCCCAAACCAGAGCAGACTAGGTCACATTTTTTTATTGTTGTATTTAACAAGTTTAACGTGCAAGGTTATTATTATATCTCTGAAAGCTTTTTATTTAACAATATGTTAGTTCCCGAAGATTAATTGTTATTGTTGATTGTTATTTTTACATGGATTTTCTAATTATTTCTGATTTTCAATTCAATATGATGCCAGGTGTTTCAAATTAAGTGTAAAAATAGTAATTGGATTAATTAGATGTAACGCTTAACATATAATTTTTTTAATGATGAGTTAATTATACATTGTTGAGATAATGATAATAATTTGACTGACATTTATTACATTAAAATAGAAACTAAATACAACTGCTTAATAATAATTCTCATGTCAGACGTCAGATAAAGAGAATTTTGTAATTATTTTTGGTTATTTCCATTTTTGAACCGTTTTGACGTTGAATGCCATTTTAAAATAGGAAAGTACCAGGAAAAATTAAAAAACTAGGCCAGAACGTCAATATTTGTCATCGAAATAGCTTCTAAATACAATGTGAATTACATTTTTAATTGTAAGCGTGAGTATTTTCAATTTAACTTAGAGCAGAATTAATTTCGGGTAATTTCTGGCTGCGTGGAATATACCATGTGCCTAATTAATTTAATTAATTGCACATGCACACCTACATGCGCACACAACGCATTAGTTTAATTACGTTGCACAGTAATTCCCCAAGTTCAACAGCAGCAATTCTATAAAAAAAATGTGACCTAGTCACAGCAATCCTTTTGTTTGCTCTAATAGACTGTATTTATCGTAATGCCCATTTTATAACTGTAATTACATATCCTTATTATCATTACCTATCTGTGTAAGCACTGATACTTAGGTAGTATAAATATGTATGTAGATATAATATAAATATAAAATAATGTATGGACACTATATTATAATTCTCAAGTGTCTGTGTAGTGAATGTGTATCCCCCAAATGCTATACGAGATATTATATAATAGGTAATGTAATAGGTACGTTAAATCAGTTAGATTAGTTCAATTAAATATACACAGTACATTCTACATTATATACAGTACATTAAATATACAAGGTTTCGGATTTCAGGTAAAAGGGAGACTTCTATTTGTCATTCGGAAAAAACTTTTTTTTTCAATTTTTAGTCAAGCAGACGCTTTTAGGGAATTTTTGACCTATTTAAGAGCAATTTGTATTTTAGCGTAGCCTGCAGTGAACGTGTACTAAAAATTGTTGAGTAGTAAATAGGAACTATAAAGGTATACAAAATTGTGGAACAATAATATAATAAATTCATCTTTAGTGAAATATTGAACCCTTTTATTGCCCTATAAGCCATCTACATGCTAATAAATATATTTATTTATATGGAATTTCCCTATATGGAAGGAGTTCCCCAAAAATCTTTATAAAAGTAGTATAGTGTACTGTAGTAATAGCTCTAATAGATTGACCATGAAATAACAGCTATCCATACAAAGCAAGTGAGTTTTTTATATATATAACAGGTCGAAGTCACTCTCTTTAAGTATTTAGGCAGCTTTCAGCATCATCATAAAATAACCAAGTGCGTCAATATTTCCTAGAAGGAATCAAACATTCAAGACAAGGGCAAAATCTTTTAGAGACAAGGTGAATCACTTTTTGGCTAGAAAATACTCAAGAAATATAATGTCCGTGTTTTGTTCTATAAACTAGATATAAGTTACCTGCACCTGCAATTCCAATAGTTTAAGGTTAGATAATTATTAAGAAAGAAGAGGCATTTATCTGTATAATTATTTGCAAACACGATTTTCGTTGTTCAAGATATAAAACTCTAAAACATGAAATCTAAGCCATGGGAAAGCACAGAAGGTCCTTTCAGTGCAAATATATTTTAATATTACTTAATTAATATTAGCAATTTAATAATTGTTTTGAAAAGTGTCCAAGTCTACTTGCACTTCAATTGTTTTAATATCTGTTTACATTTTTCATAATTACGTATTACAATAATATTTGCACTACATACTTAATTATACAAGCTTAATTATTCACTTAGGTAAAACACTTAGTAAATTCTGACGCATAAACTTCTAAGTATTGTATGTGCTAAATACGCCTTAAAATGTTATTACCTTTTTTAAGAAACTGGAAAGGTTAGTTCGTGCACTTGTTTACGTTTGGTGCGTACATTAAGGGGAACTGGTCTGGATAAAAAATATTTGGCAAAACAAATAAAACAACTCTGCCTGGAACTAAAGAGTGGATAATCCCAATCTCAATCTCAACGCAGGTACGTTGTCTAGTAGACACGCAGATTGCAGATTGATTGGGTAGTAAGGTATGCATTTTTCTAAAGGAATCTTCATGTATTATGTCGTCAATAAAAATAAACCATGGCAATGGGTGTCCAACTGTATTGGCAGTGGAATGCGCAGTGAATATGCGCGGTAGAATGCGCAGTAGACGGGTTTTGTTGACGAAAATAGTTTAAATGACATATTAGAGACATTTAGCACTTAATTCTCACAAAATCTCAAATTGCCCAATGTATGGGGTAAATTGAGACCCATATTTGGAATCCTTGTTCCAACACCTTTAAAACAATACCCCACTTGCCATATGTTTCTATTTAAAAATTAAGTGGGTGTGGCCAGAACTCCATGGGGGTATGGCCAATTTGGTCTAAAAACACTGACAAGATTCCTTTTTTACTCCTCTTTTGAATCCTGTAAACATATTTCAAAAAAGTTGACGCGTTCAAAAGTTAGAGCGCGAAGAGACACACAGGCACAGGGACACACAGACAGACAGCCAAGACGAACCCTTACTGAATCGTGCCGATACAGAATAAATAAATCCTTCAGGCCTCAAAATTTTGGCAAAGGGGTAAAATGAAAGGAGAATCTAGTTTTGGAGATGAAATTAAACCAAAATATTTGCATTATAGCCAATGCTTATGCAAATGTTTGTATTTTTGTGCAAATATGTAAATTACTTGTACAAAAAAAACCTGAAGCAGTGCACATTTTGACATTTTTCTACTTTTAGAGATTTGTTTTACCTTTTCTTAATTTCGGGGCTGAGAAATAATATTTTGATATTTTTGGAGTTCGTCCTAAATAAGGAGAATGGTTTTCATTTTAAAATTTCAACGAAATATTTTTGCAGACGAATAAAACGTACGGACATTAAATGAACGTTTCACCACAGTACCAAATTCGTACCAGTCTCTGAATGTACATAATAAATATTTCTTACTATATTGTACGAATACGAACACATCAAAAATCTAAATGTGTACTGAGTACTGACCAATGCAAAATGCAACGTAGATATTATGTATACGATTACTAGGATAGGTGAGGGGAAGTTTGAGACAAAACAACTTCCCAGTGCAGTGCAGAATGTACGTAGGTTACGTATTAGAGAATTACAGGATAGCATGAACATGAACTATGAAAGAAGATGCAGGAATTCCACGAGTGTGATGTGATGTGAGCAAAAACAAAGGACAATACACATTTATACGAAAAGCTGTACATCAGAGCAAATCTTACTATCATAATCTCATCAACATCACACACAGACTACGTACTACGTACACTAAATACGTAATCACAATAACTTGATCTTTCAACATGCACTAAAATGAAACACACATTCCGTTTATTGTAGCATAACAAGTGGAAAATTCTTCTTCTTGTTTGTCCCTATTTGTTAGCAGTGAGATTTTTAACACGCTCTCAGAGATTAAATTGAAGAAGAACGATCTCTGATATTTTAAAACAAACATTTTTGACGCTTCGCATTCAGAACTTTTAGTTTTGGAATTTGGTGAATTAATTAGCTAGTTAATTAGGAATGAGATTACGCTGTTGCTAATTTGACACAAAATAGCAAAATTGTGCGAAAATTGAACTGGAAAATATAATTTCTCAGAATCGGATATTCTGGTAAGTACCTACCGTATTTTCTAAAATAACTCCCTATTGGAGATTTAACAAATACTTCCGAAGTCTCGTATAACTGATTTTACGTGTAGCAATGAGCTACTTATTGAAACCGGTACAATTATTTGAAATACTAACCTAGGAAGTTAATTGCGATTAAAAGATGTAAATGTTTTTCAATTCTCAAAAATAATTTTCCATGGAAAGCGTTTGAAAATAATATTTATTTTTGTGATTCTCCAGGAAAGAATTTAAAAATGGAAGGAGAAATGGCGGAAGAACCAATAGCAATCGTAAGCTACAGTTGTAGATTTCCTGGAGCCAATAACCCGGAAGAATTCTGGGAACTCTTGTTGGGTGGCGTAGATGCGACATCTGAGGTTCCTGGAGAACGCCCTTACGCTGAAGAAATTCGGACAAAACACATAAAACGCGGAGGATTTCTAAAATGTCCAGTAGATTGCTTCGATGCGCACTTTTTTAATATTACTGCAGATAAAGCACCTTTTCTGGACCCTCAACAAAGGTTACTTCTGGAATTAGTTTGGGAAAGTCTGGAGAGAGGAGGCATCAATCCAGATAGCCTCTCCAATGGTCCTTCGACAGGAGTTTTTATGGGGGTGTGGTCAAATGACTACAGAGACATTTTGCATAAATGCGCCGAAAGTTTTTCCTCTTGTGAATACCACGTGGCTTATTTGAGTTTCGCGCTTGGGGTGACGGCGGCAAGAATTTCATATTTTCTTGGACTTCAAGGACCCCACATTTCCGTGGATGCGGGATGCTGTTCTTCGTTGTACAGTGTCCACCAAGCTGTTAACAGTTTACGTCAGGGGGAGTGCTCTATGGCTATAGCGGGGGGCGTCAACCTAATTCTACATCCCGCTATCGGGAAATTAAATTCTTTAGTTTTGGCGCCAGATGGTCGTTGCAAATCTTTCGACGCAGGCGCAAACGGTTTTGGAAGGGCGGAGGGATGTGGGGTACTTATTCTGAAGAAATTGTCAGATGCTATCAAAGATGGGAATAAAATCCTTGGGGTCATCCGAGGGATAGCTGTAAACGCAGATGCGACATCGGCTACTTTTGGAACACCCTGTAGAGTGGCTCAAGCAAAAACTATCAGGGATGCACTAAAGGCCTCAAAATTAGGCCCCGAGGCAGTTTCTTACGTCGAGGCTCACGGAACCGGAACTGAAGTTGGGGACACGGTGGAAATTTCAGCAATTAGTTCAGTTTATTCCACTGAAAAGAGGCCTAAGGACTCGCCTTTGGTAATTTCTTCAGCCAAACCGAATATAGGGCATTGTGAGGCCGCAGCGGGTATGGCAAGTATAATTAAGGTTTTGTTAGTGATGAAACACGGGATCATCCCCCCGCATATCAATTTCAAGACGCCCCACCCTTGTATCGATTTGAAATCAATTCCCGCCATAATTCCAACAACTTCTCAAAAATGGAAACAAGCAAGAAGAATTGCGGGTATAAGCACTTTTGGGCTCGGAGGGCATAATGCCCACATGATTATTGAAGAACCGCCCCTGGAAATCAAAAAGTGGGGGGAAGCCGAAAATTCTTCTAAAATGGAAAGGCCCGTACACATTTTAACTTTATCCGCGAAATGTGAACCAGCATTTAAACAGATGATCAGTGACTACGCGGGATATTTAAAAAGTGATCAGTCCGTGGGAAATATTTCCTACACTGCAAATGCAGGCCGAGCACATTTTCCTTACAGGTTGGCCGTCCTGGGAAAATCTTCTGGAGAAATTGGAAGAAAACTGGAAGAAAATGACTTTGTCTCAGCTGTTTGCAAAATCCCGAAGAAAAGTGTCAACAAAAACGAAAAAGTGAACAAAATTGCCTTCCTTTTTAGTGATCACACCTCAAATTGTGAAGGGAACGTTAGTGATTTATTTGAAACACACCCAGTTTTCAAAGAAACTATTGAAAAGTGTTGTGCTCTCTCTGGAATTCCAGTTTCGAGTGTAATTGCTGGAGAAAAGAATAACAATACAACGAATAATTTAACCCAGCTACCGGCTTTATTTACTATTCAGTATTCTCTTTTCAAATTGTGGGAATCTTTTGGAATTTCTCCAAGTTTTGTCCTCGGTTATGGATTTGGGGAATACGCTGCGGCTGTCGTGTCTGGAAAAGTCTCGCTGGAAGATACAATGAAAATTCTCGTCGAAAATTCCCAAAAAGTTTGCCAATTACCCGAAGCCACATTTATAGCCATTAACTCATCAATGGACAGAGTGAAACAGCTTATCGAGTCATTTTTGAAAGATAACCGATCAGCCTGGCTGGATATTTCGGCTGTCAATTCTCCAGAAGAGGTTGTTGTTGTAGGAGAAGCCGAGTGTGTGAATGCATTTGCAGATTTTTGCGAAAATAACCAAAGAGGATGCGAAACTCGGTGGGTTACAGATTACAAAGCAATTCATTCGAGAAAAGCTGAAAATATTATTAAAGATATTCCAGAATCTGGACATGTTTCCGGAAAACAATTGAAAAAATGTGAATTTGTTTCTTGTGCGACAAATGGGGAAAATATTTTATCTTCGTGTGTGAATTTTGCGGAAAGTTTTCCCACACTTTGGGAAGCAGGGTGCAGAACTTTCATCGAAATTGGACAAAATCCAGTCATTTTGGGATTGGCAATGGCCAATTGTCCAAGGCACGAGGCAAGGGAGGCATTATGGGTTCCGACATTAAGGAGGTGTGAAGAGAACTGGACAACTATTTTATCCAGCTTGGGAAAACTGTATTTAAGTGGAGTGGAGATTAATTGGGAAGATTTTGATCGCCCTTATCACAGACAGAAACTTGATACTTTGCCAACTTATCCTTTCCAGCGGAAAAGGTTTTGGGTGGAAAAATCCTAAATTTTATATAATAAATACACTAATTGTATCAAGTGTTAATTATATTTAATTAATTTCGATACGTGTACACTTAAAAATCTATGTATTTCACTGTTTCGCATAAATTATTGTTTTGTTTATTCAAGTGGTTTCTTGCATTACGTGGAATGAAACTTGTTTGCATTGTTTTTAAAAGCTTTTCATTAAGAATGCGGAAAATTTCATGATTTCAATTTCAACACTTGCCATTGTCAAAATTAATGTCTGCAAAATAATAAATTGAAGTGAATGTTAAACTTTATATGCATTTTGCCAAATATAATTTTTTGTAATATATATAAATATTTACATAAACATCTTGTCAATCATTTTTGTATAAAATCATCAAATGGGTGGAACAAAAAGTTAGGTATATAATGTTCTTGTAAAATAAAAGGAGTAATTAATAACCCTGCTAAAGAAATCATAATTGTGACTTCTGCGTAATATTTGCATTTATTCCGAAAAATACCATTTCATAACAGAATGATTTCACATTTCAGGAAATAACCTTAAAGAAATTATTTGAAAGAACATAATTACTGTTTAATGAAATTTAATTAGGTACTGATATATTCACAGTGCAAAAA
>JAQFYC010005975.1:0-13128 GCA_034694165.1 Tomocerus mixtus | reverse complement strand
CTAACCTAAATCTACCTTTTTTTTGCAAAATCCCTTTTTTCCTTCCCGGTCGAAAATCCATTTTTCGAACCCCCGATGAGGCACTGGGCGATTTTGTGGGAGTAAAAAATGTCTCTAATATCAAATATGCCTTTAAACGATTTTCATCAACAAAACCGGTAGTTTAGTAAAAACAATAATATTTTTTTGAGTACGATGATATATCGAGACATTCGTTTGCACGGTTTATTTAATGTTTATTACAGTAGTTATTTTTATATTTTAATGTTAGTATCATAGTTTAGAGGTGAACCCGGTCCACCTCAGGTCCAACGTCCACCTAAGGAAAAAACCTTTACAGTATAAATTAGTTTTCAAAAATTAGCAATATACCTGAATTTTTGCCCTAGTAATATTAGCGGTCTATTGGGCCTGAGGTGGACCTCAGGTGGACCGGGTCCACCTCTGAGATCTGCCTATAAAACTACAGTTCACCCTATATGATATATGTTCCACTCGGCTCCATTCCCCGTCGGATTCGGTTAAGATTCCGTCGGCTGTCGCATATTCCCAGAGTTGACAGTTTCTAGACTTTAGTCAGTTCTCAATTAGCTAAACGAATGTTGGAATTGAATTGAAAGTTTACCTGTATTAATAATTGACACCAATATAATTTAGATTTTGTAAAGTATCCGGTACTGCATCATCAATTCGGCGACAATGGCTCTCCCACCAAACTATCGACACACATCATCATCTTCATCGTCTTCTCGTAAGTTTGCATGGAGTTGTTTTGCTTCATGAACTACATTACTACATAGAATTAATTATTGATTCATACCAGCTATTACTCTATTACCAGCCTGCCTTATAGCTTGTAGCCCTGCTCTTTTGTGTAGACAAGTGTCTGTTAAAATTAAAATAACAATGCCGTTTGCAGTTTTTTTACAGTAAATGTAGGGTCCGTAAATGTACATCATTTTCGTCCAGTAATCGAAATTATGAAAATCAATATTGATTTTCCTCTTGGGATAGGCGAGGGTTGATACCGAAGTTGCGAATCCTCAGTTTAAGGGTTACCTTAATAAGCTTAACAATCCACTTTTATAAATTGCCCCGATCTGTGGTAGGACAACGAGAGCGGAATCCCCTTATCCTGGCTTGTCGGGCTCTATGCATTCCTGGATTCACTGGCTAGAAGTTGTACAAAAATATTTTTGCCATAATATCAGTTATCAGTTTTATTATAAGTATTACAAAATCTGAATACTGTGTCTTCGTGACAATTTTTCATTGTGAAAAACAATACATTTAATAAATGCATGTTCCCCCATGCATGGAAACGGCAAAAATCGTTTATCGGATACGCTATGTGGGTTTTTAAGATTTTCATGTCAAAATTTCAAACTTTTTTCTCAACAGCTTTTAGCTAATGAACCCAAGAATCCGTAGAGCCCTACAACTGGAAAATGCATCGAGTCGTCTAGAACTAGATAGTAGATACATTTATCCAAACTGTCTTATGGCGACGCTTTGTGTCACATTGCATGAAGCTCCCCTTTACGGCTCCCCTTAACTATTTATTCTGCTGTTTTGATTTTGCATTTTTTGAGAGGTGGGGTGGGTTAAGTATGGGGAAAGCATATATTAGTATAACATAATATAGCCCATTAATATCTATAGAGTCATAGAGCTAGTCTCAAAAGTGTTTTAATTTCATGTATCATGTAACGATACGTCAAATAGAGTTTGAACTTCTTTTTCATATTTGGACTGTTTGACGTGGTACTGTTAATACTTGTGCAAATTAATTATCACTTAACTGAATTCAAAAAGGGTGCCTATACATAATACGTATTGTCTTCGTAGTTCTGATTTCATTTCGTGTAAATGGATGGCCTAACTTGTCACTTGAATAAAACCGAATTACAATTACAATAGTTCAGCGTTATTTAAGTGGCCAAATAGCCAACAATTACACGAATCAAAATCAGTGACTACAGTGACTCGCGCAGGCACCCATATTTATTATTATTTATCCGTTAAGCTCTTCCCATAGAGGTCTCATAACAACTCACTGTCAGTCTGTCAGTGTTGAGTGTCGAGTGTTGACTCTAATTTCCAATTACCAGTCTAGTGGCTGGGTAGTGTCATATAGCGGACAGTTAACCGTGTCGAGTCTGCTACAAAGCTGGGACAGCGGAGGTCTAATGCCAGGGTCATTGCCAACACAACACAATGACAATACATTGTCATAACGTCAATTCCAAACATTTATTAGAATTTAGGCGTATGAGCATTATGTGTTTTATTTCCTTAATTGATTCGCTGACACAACCCAATTCCTTTAAGGTGACCATCATCTCATCGCTAAATACGATTTTTTGCCATAATGTGTTGCTGTATGTATTAGATAATTTTTATTCTTGTGTACTATTTAAACGGACAATGAGTAGAATAGTTGACAGCTGACTTTAGCAAATATCCTTAACTTTAGGAGCATAGCACGAATACGAATAGGATTTTTTCGTTTATGATTTTCTCTTACTTTTAGTATTTGATTGATTGTAGATGGAATGACTCATAGTTTGCCGACTTTCAACATTCTGAAAGGTAATTTTGCTATCTGTTTAGTAGTGATACTTATATGATTTTTTAATTTTTCTTTGATGATCGTGTATCTGTTTTATATAAAAGTATTACTCGTTAGCTTTAGAAGCTTTTCTGTGTGTAACTTTGCAGTTATACACTTTTTACGGTGCAGTTGACAATTAGCAAAATGTATAACTATAATGTGTATATTAGTTATATTTGTGTCGGTTACTGTTACTGTAGGTAATAAATAGGAATACTATTATTTTATTTGTTACAACAAGCTGATAGCCGATGCAATCAATTTTAATAAAATTCTTATTATTTAAATCACCAGACATCCTCCCTTAATGTAACACTACTGACTAAAAATCACGAAGTTAGTTCAGGCCAGGCGTACAAATCGAGGCGACATTCCTTAATTGTTGTCTTATATTTATTTGCAGAACGATTAAGAGCATCTGGCGCTGGAGGAAATTCTGCGGGAAAAGATTCGGCTGCCAATCCTTTTATTCAGACATGCCATAGTCATCCAGCCTTCAGTCCCCAGAAACTGGGAACCAAAGGATTCGCTGTGAGTACACGACCGAGAATTAAAAGAAAATTATATTATTGACTTTGACAATTGATTATTACCTGTTCCTTGTTAGGAAGGAAAAATTCCCAAGGCGCCTAAAGCACCGGAGAAACCGTTAATGCCCTATATGAGATACAGTCGGAAGGTTTGGGACAGAGTTAAAGCAGACAATCCTGACTTGAAGTTATGGGAAATAGGGAAAATTATTGGGCAAATGTGGAGGGACTTGCCAGACTCAGAAAAGCAAGAATATATAACTGAGTACGAGGCAGACAAAGTAAGGAATCTCCTTAATATATAATATTACATACATAATTGACTAGTAAATCAGTAAATGGTTCGATGCGACAGAGGATGTTAGTAATTTTCTTAACTACGGGCCAATTTATACAATTGTGTTCCAAGTAAAACCAATTAAAACCTAATTCTGCTCTTTATTTTTTCAGACTGAATATGAGCGGTCACTAAAAATATTCCATAATTCGCCGCAATATCAATCTTACATAGCTGCAAAAACCAGAGGTTTGTTCTCATTTTTGTATTAATGATTTTATTTTATTGTTGTTTGTTGTATACAAACGAATTTTCAGTTTTAATATATTATATTTACTTTCGACCTTTGTGAGAGTTTATATAGTACATGGTAGTATACTATAAACTAAGGTAACTACTAGCCGTACGGTTAGCGCTACTTTATAGAAATTCTAATACTTTCATTAAAACTATTACTGTAAATACTTCAAGGAAGACCATTAAATAATAAAAGCCGGGTCCGGTAGGTGCTTCATTGAGTTATGTTACAGGGGTCTGTTGTTGTACCTTGTCTTTGCCCTTCCTGTATTCTAACGTTTTACGCTTGTACCACAGCCACAGCACCCCTAAAAGGGAAATCCCAGTTTACCACTCCGCAGAGGCCCGGGGCGTGGACTTTATTGGAGTCAGTAAAACATTTTGGGTTATAAAATTGTTCTTTCTGTAGCCCAGCAAGATTTAAATGAGAGAGATAACGAAAGGACAAACGCTTCTAGTAAGTCAGCTGCCGCCGCTGAAAGGAGGATAGAAATTCAACCAGCTGAGGACGAAGATGGTATTAGATAACGAAAACTAATAACCTATTTGATTGATGGTTTTGACCGTCATAAAGTAAAGATCTCAAAGCTGACTATGTAAACTATTATTAGATCCGGATGATGGATTTACTGAAAAACATAAAGCCCATTCTCGATACCTAAGAAATCATAGACTCATCAATGAGATATTTTCGGACACCATGGTTCCTGACATTAGATCAGTTGTTACTGCTGCAAGGATGCAAGTTTTAAAACGGCAAGTTCAGTCGTTAACGATGCATCAAGTAAGTGGTTTTTTTTAATTTTGGCTGTAAAATTCTTATTTGCGAATATGCTCTTAATTATAGGTAGGAATGTATGTCGTAGACACTAAAACTTTACTGCCTATCCAATAGGACATATCTTGTAAAGAAAAATACTTTATATGTCTATATAGCTTAATGATTGAAGTATTTTAAAAACTATAATGATCAGTGGTCAGTAGCTGTCGAAAAATATATAAAATGTTATCTAGGAAGCCATAGAAATCGGTAGAGGCAATTTGTGGAGTCAATCAGTCAATTTTGTCTACTATGTAAAAAGTGTAATTAATAATTGTCTGACTTTATTATTGGTCATAATATTACGATTTTTCGTATTAATAAATTGCATAAATGATTTCTGCATCATAATTTATAATTAACATCAATAATGCGTTATAGAAGGACTAGCCAATTTAAACTATTGCGACCGATCTTACTGCCTGAAGTGTTACTGTCACGACACATATGTTTACGCATATCATTTTTGCTGTTTTCTGTAGAAAAAACTTGAGTCAGAATTACAACAAATAGAAGAGAAGTTTGACGCTAAAAGAAAAAGATTCATGGAATCCAGTGACGTATTTCAAGAGGAATTAAAAAAGCATTGTAAGAGAGCAGTTGAAGAGGATACGTTTCAAAAGCTTGTTGAGAAACAATATGAATTATTAAAGAAAGAGTTTGACGAAAGAGTGAAAAACGCCCCACCCCCTCCAGTCGTTCCTTCGCCACAAGTGACATTACCTCCTAAAGAGGCTGCAGAGCAAGGTGATTATGCTGACTTTTATGCGACTTACTGAATTATTGAATTTTGAACTAACTATGCCTTAGTAAAATACACTAATGCACGTACATATCGTTTAAATGATAATTATAATTATAGGAAAACCCGAGGGACTGGATGAAAGTGAAACTGGAACTATTGAAGAACCTGAAAAGGCGGCAGATGTAGTAGATGTGCCCCCGTCCTCAGCTACAGAAGTCATGTCACCGAAGGAATCGTTGGTTGCTGTTGAAGCCATTGAAGCGGAGACAGTTACAAAGGATGAAAGCTTGAAACCAAACGAAAGTGTTGCAAAGGTTGAACAGTTGATAGATTCGGCACCAATAACTCCTGAAGTAGGACCGCCCTCCATTTATCCAGAAACCGAGGCTCTTGTTGAGCCAGAGGTCAAGAATGAGTCTCCTAATGTTGAGTCCATGTCAGCTTCTGAAGTGGAAACTGTAGCCGAACCATTAAAAGTTATTGGGGAGGAGAAGATATTGAAAGAACTGGTCGCAGAAGCAGACAACGTCTCAGGGGAAGAGAATGAGCCGAATACTATTTTGGCAGCCACAGCCGCGATGCCAGAACTTCAGACAGGAAATGTGGAAGAAGCTGTTGTTCTAAAGGAAGTTGATGAACCAATGGATATCGAAACATTACCTTGTTCAGCTGACGAAACGATACTTGAAACTGAACCATTAAAAGTAACTGGTGAAGATAGTGTTAAAGAGAGTTTGACTTCAGATTTTAAGGAAGGTATCGAAGATATGGCTGAGACTGAAGTTTACTCCACTCCTCCTCCACTTCCTGAGGAAGACAACCAGACTGCTAAAGAACATGTTGACAATGTAATTTGACTTTTGCTAAATAACTGGTATAACGAAAAGCTTGTGAAGTAACGAGCTCTTTAGTACTAATAAACTTACTTACTGTGTCTGATGTACTATTATTTAACGTTACTTTACCCATAAGGTTGAAATGGTAGAGGAGGAACATCCAGTAGTGGTGACGGAGAGCCAGGCGCCGGAAATCTCGTGCCCTTACGAAGAATCCAAAGCAGAAGAACCCATTGAACGGAGTCCCCTGACGGATAGTACGCTTCCTATTTTAGCCGAAGAACCGCCAACGGTTCCACATATTCTTGAGACAGCAAACGATCATGCAGAAGAACCAATGGACGTTGATCCTCCTGTTCTTACAATGTCAGTAATTCCGGAAAAGTTGGACAGTGATGAGTTGGTAATTGAAGGTTAGTTCAATTCGTTTTTCTATATGCCTTTTTCTTCATGTTGCCTAAATTATCATTAGCATTTATAATGACTACCCTTATTGCCGGAAAATGAATAAACGGTGTATGAAATCACTTATGAAGGGTACATTTAAGAAGTATAGATCAACTTTTAGCAAAATACCAGCAATAGCTTTTTATTGTATGAATATAATTTATATGATATTAATTTGGTTTTCAACTCAATAGATTGTAAAGTAAACACTTATTAGCCTACATTACAATGTTTCCAAAGTGTTGAAGAACACAATACCATCACAGATATTGATTGTGATGGCACTATTTACGGTTATCGTTTTTATAGTTTATTACTATGTAATTCTAATAAACCATGGAAAATATAGATACGATAGTAATAAACCATGGCAAATATGGATACCATAGTAATAAACCATGGCAAATATAGATACCATAGCAATAAACCATGGCAAATATGGATACCATAGTAATAAACCATGGCAAATATAGATACGATAGTAATAAACCATGGCAAATATAGATACGATAGTAATAAACCATGGCAAATTAGACACGATAGTAATAAACCATGCAACTATGGAAAATAATAATAATTACCGTAAACTTGGGATTGGTTACCTAGTATGCCTAGGTTCAAAATATCGAAATATTGCATTTCATTAGTTACCTAAGCTCAACCCAATCTCCCCCCTTGCCCCAGAAAGTAGCATTGTAGCATAGGTCCATATTTAGTTTTTTGGCCATTCTGTAGGGGTGAAAATATTTCTATGCCAGCCACTTTTACTTAAAAACTTGTTTCAGCTTTGGTGCACAAAGTTACAAGTTTGTGCACCAAAATAGATAAAGTAATGCAGATAGAGAAATGCTGAAATGCCGGCATTTCCATCCATTACATCGGATTTATGCGTTGCTGCTCGTATATGACAATAAAACTACACATAGGTGCTGAATATTAATGGTTAATGAAAGAATGTATGATTGTAGAAAATGAAGAAATTCCAGAAATCCCAGAGATCGAGAAATGTGGGCCAGTTGAAGAAATGATCACTGATATCCAAATCCAAAGTGTCGTTGAAGAAGTGGCAGTTGCTGAAATAGTGGCGGATGAAATAATTGTTCAAGAAATAGTAGCCGATGAACAAATAATTGAAGAAGCAGTAGCGGAGGAACCAGTAGTAAATACGGTGGTGGAAACACCGGAAGCAGTTCAAGATATAGCAGTTGTTGACGAAACGGAAGCTCAAGAAACAACTGTTGAAACAGTAGTAGCTGAGGAAACCATAGTTGAGGAATCCATCGCTGCGGAACTCGTGGCTGAGGCTAATGCTGAAATAGTGATAGCTGATGAACTAGCTATTGTTGATTCAGATGCAACAGCAGGAGCAGGTGAAAACGCCCCGACAGTTGAGTCCGAATCAGCCGAATCTATTCTAGAAACCGTTCCTTCGTGCACAACTGCTGACGATATAGGCGATGCTGAGGATAAAGAAATAGAGGAATCACCTTTGCAAGAATCCGTTGTTACAGTCTCGGAAGAAATAATAACACCCACGGAAGGTGATCACGGTGCTGAGTGATCCTGTTAAAATGTTTTACTACTATTTCAACATTAATTTTAGATCTGTAGCACCTGCAATATTTCTGTTGTACAACATGTATGTAATTCAAGCATTTATTTATCTGACTCGTACCACAATTTACTGTACATAAATGTAATGAATTTTTTGTATTTAATTAAATATTTATAACAATTTTATTTATCTAATTTGTCGTTTTCTTCTGCCTCTTCGGCTGCTTCGAGTTCATCCATCCCTCGTGTCTCATGTTCTTCGGGGTGAATGCCCGAATTGTCATTAAGTGGAATAGTTTCTGGTCCTTCGGGTACTGGCTTTCTCTTCTTAAAGCAGCCACACTATTACGTTAAAAACATAGGGAATTTGATATCAAGCAATAATTTCAGTCATACAATTTACCCACGTGACCCAGTTGAGGAGGTATTGACCATCCAAGTTAACTATGCCTCTGGGTACCTTTCTATGTACTTCGTTCGGTCGCTGGAACTCTAGTGCCGTTGCACCTGAATGAAAATGAATTAAGTCTTACCAAATATAGAGAGCATAAGATGACAGCCAGCACTAAAACGCCAACTACAATGGCCACGGGGATGACCCAATTTTCAAGAGGTGTTGCTGCTTCTAGTTGGATTAAAGTCGTAGAATACGTTTCCTCCTTCACTATTTGAACTCCTGGATCATCTCCAGGGACTGTCACTTTGGCTTTACTTTCTATTACGGCACTTTCAGATTTGTGCTGTAGCAAAAGTTCACCTGTGTAAACCCAATTATTATTACTATGGCTCATTGTAAGCGCAGGGTAAATCTAAATGATTCGAAGCTATTGATTGAAGAACATCCAGCAGGTTAATGATAAATATGCATTTGAGTTTCTTACGATAGTCTTTAGAATTCATCTCCATCTTTATTGCGACAATAACTTTAGAATTGGGACTCTGTACTGCAATTCTGCATATCATCTCTACGCACTGAATTATCTTGGAATCGCAGTGGAAATTTAAACGTCCTTTACGACTGAATTTACGAGCTGTTCCTCCCGTCAATAGGTTATCGGTGTCCATATCAGCGACCTCAGAATCGGATTCATCTGAAATATCTCTTTTCCTCAAACGGTGAGCTCCAGACGAAGTACTTGGTTGTACTATCGTTGCATCCGAGTCCGGGTCTGGATTATTTTGACAGACGTAATTCGATCCACCTCCAGTAATCTAAGTTACAGTAACAATCCAGGTATTTCCTTTATTTCTTCTGCTTGCTTTTCAGTACTTCTTATAAAGTATGTAAGTTATTTTTTACAGTAAAGTACTATGTAGTATGGTATATGTGGTACCTTTGGTTCATGAATCCTGAAAACTTGCTGGGACTTGGACGGTGAGGTTACGTTGGCGGGTACACGAAATAAAATAGTAATATTGGCGACAGAACTGGGTCCTGTCAGTTGCAACTAACAGAAAAAATAACAATCTCAACGAATATACAAATAAAGATGTGGAGTTGGTGAACCACTAGAACCATACACTGCCATTATAACATACAATTTGCCCGTCTTTCTAAATCCATCAAAGTTAGTCGAAAAGTTTTGTAATACCTTTTAGCCATTAATTTAATTCCATTAAGATACGTTCAGAAAAGAAATGAACATTTGTGGATTTAGAATGACAAGCTAATTAGGATTTTGAAAATAAAACGGATGAAATTGCAAGTTCAGTATGAATATCATTTCCTAAAAGTACCTCATAAGAGTGCTGGAAGGAAAGGATGCGTTGTCGTGTCTGCGGATTGAAGTCCACGGTAGTCTCTCGTCCAATTATATCCAATTTGGCCGACCGAACTATTGGGAGTAAGACATTCGCCACAAGAGGCTTTTCTACCATTTCTGAAACTGTTTGAGCTTCAATTATGACCCACATGTCATGTGATGTGTGTCCTCCAGTGATGAGGTCGCTCATATCAAATTCCATCGCCAAACTCGAATTCTGACCATTTTCAAGCAATCGTCCAAGGACACAGCTATAGCTTAATATTTGACCCTGTGATGGTGCAATTTGACAATTCGGGGGAATCTTCTTTAGCTTCCTATCTGTGAAAAGGTATCGATAATTGTTTAAATGTTGAAACAAACAGGAACAAAATATGATAATGTAAATGATGTTACTACAAAATAGATCGTACGAGTCCATGAAATGAGGAGAGAGGGTGCAATGGCAGTTTCCCCCTCGTTGAGGACATTAATTTCTAAAACTACTGAAGTGGCCACTCCGACAACGAAAGGTTCTCCAGGTCTTAAAATTATTTAAGTTTGGTTAGTTTACTAATAGAGCATTACGAATCATGCACAGTGGCAATATTATGAATAAATATCTTACAAAATATCCTTAAAGTTGGCAGTTATTTTAAGATTGGACTCGCATATATCATTGTCTCCACACAATACCGCCAAGGGTAGCCGCAACGAAAATGTACTTGGAAAATTAGGGTTGATTAATGGACACGTTTTGCAAAATGAATCATACCCTAGAAAATTAAGATAGGTAACTAGTTGTGAATAATGTAAATGTTAAACGGGCGAAGATATTAATTAATTGGGATATAATACTAATCTAACCTGCTCCAGAAGGAATGACCACAGTATTTCCAGCTATTCCATCTCGTGTAATATTATAATTTGAAGTATTTTTTGCGTCATAGATATGAGACGTGGAAGGCAGAGATATCACTTGTCGAATGACAACTGGCTTCCCAGATTGCTCCAATTCCTAATATAAACCAAAATATGAGTGAATTCGAAAATTTTGGTGTCCTGAGTTTGTAAACGTTTGAATTTGAACCTTAGAAACAATCGCTATAAATTTGGTACAAGTCTCATTTTGTAAACCGAATTCTTGATATGTGTATTCAGAGGCTGACACAGAATCTTCTGGTTTCTCTAAATGGACTCTCGGGGGCTTTTCCTCCACATCAATGGAAATGCTTACCTGGAATTCTTTATTAGGTAAATAGATTTATAAAGTTTTGCTGAAAATATGCTTAACTAGTCCTGTGTCTTGAATTTTATATCTGGATAATATACTATTACTATCCTGAATAAAGAATCTAAAATAATCATGCCTATTTTGGTGGGTAAATTGTCTCCTTGGAAGGAGATACAAGAATGAACTTCAAATTGAGTCGTATTTAATGGTATTTTTCGAAACTCTTCTGAATTCATGATAGATTTCATGGAACCCAAGACTGTGACGAATGGCAGAGAGCGCAACACGACACCTTGTGCAGAACCATAAGAGCCCACTGCAATATCTACAGATGAGAGTAAAGATATATTTAAACACATTCAATAGTAAGATAAAAGTATAAGTGCTGCCTACTTAAATTAACGAACCATTATATCCATTGTTATCCACATCGACACCAAAGGATAAACTGTAGCCAAAACCTCTTAGGGCGGAATCGATATCGCTCGCTTGAATAACCTGAGAATAGGATCTCTTCAAACCATTGACAGATCCATGGTAAATGTAAACGGTCCCTCTGCCGTCATTTTCATACGGTGCTCCAATTGCTACATCTAATTTCATAAAAGCCGAATGTACATTCTTTCAAAATGTAACATGTTTAAAGTATAAATGATTTAATATACACCATTGAATCCATCTTGGTTGAGATCTCCTACAGAGGCAATAGACGCTCCGAATTGACTCCATGCAACATTATTGCCAATCGCTATAGAATCGGTTTCCTTTAGTGTTGTCTACACCCAACCCCCCATATATAGTTAATAATTTGACTCTGAACAGCTCCTAAATGGGATTTAAATCCAATTATGGAAAAGGCGTATTAATTAATTAATTATACATACACCGGTGCTAGTGTACACAAAAACAGCTCCTTCATCGCCATAGCCTCTAAACCGTTGGGGAAGAATGGTTGGGAGACGGGGAGTTAGTTTGTTACTTCTGCTCTGATGTGGAGCCCCGATAAGTAAATCATCTAAACCATCCCCATTGATATCAACCGAACACAAAACTGAGCCAAAATACGAGCCTAGTTGGTTTCCCTTGATTTCTTGAAGAAGTTCCCATTTATCCGGCAGGAAGTAGAACACCAGAACGCTACCCTTTAAACCGTTCGCACGAGGAGCCCCGGAAGCGTACTGTGTCTGATTGATTGAGTTTTGAATAAACCGTCCAGACACAACACTATAACCTATTCACAAAATTTCCATGAAAAATTAGTCAAATATCAACAGATATTAGTAGTACTGATAAAATATATTGATGAATGGAGGAATAATTGTTTGGTTACCGAAGTAGCTGTTGTTCCCCATATTCACCTTTGCGCTTTCAGGGCGCATTATAAAATCTTTTGTGAAAGGATTTGAAGAGTTGCTGTCGAAGTATCGAACCACACTTCCTTATATATTTATTTAATACAGATTCATTAGCATTAATCTTCATCATAATATAATAATACGTATAATTGCTGTAATCGACATTACATTGCATTTTGCATTACTATTTACTTAAACAAAATGGTTGGACGAATCGTGCAAAACGAGCCTTAATGTTATATTTATAATTTCTACGTAATATTTAGTATGCAATTAGTTATGTTTTTGAAGAACCTTTCCAGGCATTGACTCCAGGAGCTCCGATGATAATCTCTTTGTTATCTGCAGGCACATGTACAGAAAATCCTGCTTGTCCCAAGTTCATAGTATTGCCAGATTGACTACCTGAATTAATTAAAACACAAAGTCAATAAATACTTAATCATTCATCGTACCTCTATAGTAGTTAAATTATTTCTTTGTGGTTAATGGTTTCAGGCTTTTAACTATAATCTGCTAGATATCCCATCTTTCTCACTTATTGAGCGATGTTCTCCATCGATATAATATACAGCTCTATCATTTGTACGTAGTTAATAAAAACCATGGTAAACGGTCCACCGAAGTATTGGAATGGTAACAGTCAAGGTTAATAGACAAAATATGTAAGTAGGATC
>JAQFYC010005974.1:0-13130 GCA_034694165.1 Tomocerus mixtus | reverse complement strand
ATGTTACACAGCGGGATATCTACTACGTAAAGCAATTCAAAATCAACCTCATCTATGTATGGTGTGTGTGGTGCACAATTGTGTACGTCTATATTTATATTTCATTGCATTGCATGCACAGTAGACAAAAAGGAAGGCAACTTATTTTGTTGTACTTGTACTTGGACTAAAACTGCACTCACTAAACTACCTATGCTATGTATTACACCTAAAACATTGTGGATATATATACTTTGAACTTTGAATGCATATCCACAGGCACTATTTATAGTATATCCATTTATTTATATAAGTACGTATAGTAGATTAGTCCCGTTCGGTTTGCATAAATGAGAGAAGTGAGAAAGTAGCCAAATAATGGGTTACGATTTCAATCCAGTGCAGCTAACTAACTAAGGAAGGGAACTAGGAACTAGGAGGTGAAGGAAAAACTTGAATTCGCTGGACAACCAACACCAACATAGGAACAAACACCAAGCCAGGCCAGGCCATAGTAAGAGTAATAGTAGGTTTAGCTTTTTAGCCTTAGCTGAAATACGGTGAGAAGCTTTTACTTAAAAGCATTTTAGTTGGTTTAGGTACTAACTGGCTGTTGACTTCTTAGTTATACTGTATCATGTAACAATCCTGTCTATCTAAATGGTAAAAGTTAATCTACGCCAAATTACTGACGAACACTAAATCTAAATTATTACCAATAAGTAACTATGCTACGTCATACCTACTTAGTATAACCTACAAAATATGTGCCAGTGTCTTACGATTTCCAGAAGAGAAATGTAAATAAAATACAAAAATCCGTACAAGGCCACCTTCAGAAAAATATAATTTTCCTTAAATCACGTATTTGAATACATTTTCCCCAAAGTTTACATTTTAAAATTAGAAAAATAAAAAAGAGTGAACATTTAAGTGTATTTAAAGCACTAAGAGAAATTTTTGGAATGGGGTACCCCAATTTTTCTTTAAATGTTAGAAATAGTTACCATGACCTTGTATATTAAGTGTACAAAATGATTTGTGGTAGCATATACCAATGACATATGGAAAAGCAAAAGAAATAACATACAATATGATACAGTAAAGTAAAGCAAAGCAAACGGTAGAGTAAAGAAAGTTAGTTTTACTCCCAAATAAGGAAACTGTAAAGGCAAACTACATTTGTAAGAGCTCGAGTAAAAATATTACATGGTGAATGAAATGAGGTTTCTTTTTCCACGCTGTTCTATTCTACCAATCCAAATATCAAATAATATGTTGGCTAGGTTTCTTAGTTGCTTACTTACTGTAGTATTTATGTAACCAAAGTCACTATGAATGTATGTATATAGATCAGATCAAAATAAAAAAGCTTGGGCTAAGTAACTAATGCAAAGTTAAAGAAAGAGTTGGAGTTGGAGTGATATCACATGACTAAGTAAATACTAAGTAAGACTTGACTTTGACTGTACTGTAATATAATGTAATGTAAGTACTACTGAAGTACTGAACTCTAACTGTTTGCAAAAGTCAGTAGAATAAAATAGAAAGAGCAGAGATATACGTAGATTATAGATATAACTATACTGCATACGTGTTATAGTGTACTATTTTGCTTACATAGAAAGAAATCCTACTTATACTTACTTGCATAGAAACTATATAATAATATTAGTAGTAGCTCAAAGAAAGAGGCTAAACATAGCTAGCTGCCCAACGAAGCAAAAGCTAGCAAAAGTACAGTACACTACAGTATTATATGTGCATAGTAAGTAAAGTAAAAGAAAGTTAAATGAAGAGAAATACAATGAAGGTAAAGAATCAACCTTTGAGGTTTGCGTGTAGAAATATTTGAAAGGTAAATCAGCCATCAGGATTGTTCTGGCTAATCTTGGCCACAGTTTAATCTAGATGAAGGAAGGGAGTCAAGACAAGTCAAGTCAACTCAGTCAGGGAAATAGGAATATTGGCTAGAGTTCAGTTCTGACTTTACTTTTGCATTGAGCATTTACACTTGCAAACCAAACACTAGTCATATTACAGCAAAGCAAGCTACAGTCTGCATGCTACTACGTATGTACCTACGTATATAAACTATGTTTACAAGAAAATAAATACTTATGCACCTTGTGTACTGTAGTATATGTATAGTAGTGTAAAAGAAAAGAAATAAAAAATTTACAGAACACTTATAATAAGAGACAAGCTTAGAGATATGCACCAATACGACGTATTTACTTGTGTTCTACTATTTACTCTCTATTTACAACTCCTATATTAGATTCTACGTACGTACAATGTTATTGCAGACAGAAGTATTTGTAGCAGAGATATTATATAAAGATATAGTGTGTAATGTGTAATGCACTCACATAGCCAACTTAGAGCTAAACCCGAGAAGAGGACGAATGAATGCGAATGCAATGGATGAAATGAACTCACTTACTTTAGTTAATGCAGGCAGATTCTCAAAATGAATTGCCGAGACGAAGCTTTGGCAAGACTAACGTACTATGTAGCACTGAATCAAGCATGCTTATTTCTCTAATAGATTTCTCGCTCAACTATACTTAACAGCTAACTAAACTTGCATTTTAGCTAGCTAGTAGCTACCTACTTTACTTTTAGTCTACTGCACATAATAATATAATTTTAGCAGGTCTGTGTATTTTAAGATCACTTTTAGAACGAAAACATTGTTACATAATGTCAATATGATTAGTGCCTTGCGTTTACAATATTCTGAATAATTGACTTTAAGGGCATTATAAGACATACGTGCAAATGTGACACAATACTAATATATTATGCTCTCTGTATATTTGTATTTCGCAATTAAGGTGGAACCAAACCAAAATGTAGTACATTAAAATTCACATTTATGAGCAGACATAAATATGCAGACGCTAATAAATAAAAGATTAGAACAGAGAGCACTTTTAGGCAATGAACTTGAATGTTGAAGTTTTTCACGTCACATTTAACGAAATGCATCGGAATGAGTCAACGTAACTACTTATGCACATTACAGCTCCCACTTGAAAATATCATATCACATTTGAGGAATTCCTGAACTATTTAAATGTCCATTGAAACTGCACCTATATAAATGTAGATTTCTATGTAATTGACAAGACACGTACGTCTTTCTCACGTCAGTTTGTCAATACCATAAATAGGAAAGCTAAACTTAACTGTGGCAATCAACTAACAACAACACTCTGTCCAAGTAGAAAAAATATTACATAGTACGCTAAGTGCAGTTTTAAACTCAATTCTAATCCAGTTCTCAATAAAATTGACAAATGTCAAGGTTTCTGAGAGAAGCGTGGCAAAATTATGGAATTATATCGAAATATTATGGGTGCATTTATATAATTAATTCTTATGGAGGAATATAGTTTATATAATAAGAATTTTGTATAAAACTTTTCTGTATAAGATATTTATTGCTTTCACTGAACTCACCAATTGGGAAAAGCAATGCAGACTTCAGTATTCGTTGAAACTTTTCCTTGCCTTGTCTTGAATGATGAAGTAAAGAAGAAGTGTTGTTCTACTATCGAAGTTGTAGTAAGTCGTAGTACAAATAGCTTAGCTGAAATTCAATAGCACATGTCCCGTGCCGTGATGTTATGATTATATCTGTAGTAATGATTTGGGGCTATGTGGACTGTAGGAGAAACTTGGTAGCTGAAGATTATGTTACTATAAATACGAACTTGCAATTGCAATTTCGGTTTCTGCTGCTGCTCCTTTTTGCGTTTCGTTGAATATTTTGAGCTGGACTCCGTCATTTATTTTTATATTCATAATAATCATAGAAGTCAGTTAACACTTTTTCACTTCACCAACTAGAAATAGTAGTCGTCGTTGTAAACGAAGAAGTTCATTTAATAAACTCTAACTTTCCTACATATCCTACATGAAAAACTTTGGCGTAGTTTTTCTCTTGTAGTTCATAATGTTTATTTATGTTGTTTTCTGTTGTTAGATAAGTAGTTTTTCTTTCTTAGGTCAGTAACTTTAGAGTAGTACAATAATAAGAAATATCAAGATGTGTCTTGGTTAAAGACTGCACTAAAAGCTGCAATGAAATTAATATGCGTCCCCTAATTAAAGAAAAGTGTTCTCACTTAATCATCCTTATTTATAATTAGGCTAAGCATTGTAACAACATTTCCAACTCGGCTGCTGGTTAACCTTTCTATTTACTATTGCATTGCACAACTATTAATTCACAGAGATATTATCAGGATTATAGGAATGTAATTCTGGTAGCTTAAGCTTAGCTTAGCTTTTATTCATAAACGCACCTGTAGGTTATCAATCAGAAGCAGAACAGAAGCCAGTAGAGTAGCAATAGAAATATAAATGCAATGGATTATGATGTGATGTAAATAAATACTTATTAAACTTTTAGTTGAAGTTGAAGTTGAAGTTGCGTAAGAATATAGTTAGCAATGAAATTCCATTGTACATAGGAAAGCACATTATTTTATTATTATCTATGCAAATTTTCAAAATTTTAACTAAATTGAAGCATTTTAACCTAATGATTTTGTAAAACTACACAATCACTTTACAGTTTTGTAATAAATACACTAATTTTATATGGGGCCTTGAGACTTTCACTAAATTTTACACTTCACTTGCTACCGTGGAATATTTATTTTCTTTCTTACTCACTGCACTGCAGCAATGTTATGTATATTTGAAGAAATGACGGCGTTAGATGAAGATGGTACATGAGCCGGAAGGAAATTCGCCGGTTACGATAAATTGTGTTTAGTTGTAGTAGTTAAAGTTGTTGTGTATTTGTGTGAAATACAGTTAGTGAGAATTCACAGATAATTTTTTTTCCGTGCAAGTTGAGAATCTTATAAGGGATTGAGTGCAAGAAATATCAATTACCAAGCGCTGAGAAACTAATTTTTATTTATCATTAATTAGTTGATAAATGGTAAACGTTTGGAAACGTATATTTAGGTATAATTGTATTCAATCAACATAAACATATATTGTGCACCCTTAACTCGATGTCTTCACAAATTCAGTAACTACTTAGGTATGCAAACTGTTTTAGCAATAAAATTGACAGAAACTAATAGCAATAATTTCCACACATCCCAATAGGGTATATAACAGTGTTTCTCAGAAGATTTGAGAAATTGTTTAACAACAGGACACTTCACGCAGCATAAAGCATTTTAAGTGTCCAGTTCAGTCCCAGTCCAATATATACAGTCTTATTGTAATAAAATCAGATCACAATAAGGCTTTTTTCAGCTCAGTCCCTTCAATTTCAATCAGTAAACTGCATAATACACTTCTCCTTATCCTGCATTTGCTTGCATCCACTTTTGTTCACTTTTATCCAATAGTTTGGGAGAAGGTGAACAAAGAATTTGTATTAGTTTAAAATTTTTTCCTCTTTTTGTTCAGTTGAAACTGCTGACTGACATATTCACTCGCTAAAGTTTGTTTATGAGTTGCACTAAGCGGTCTCCCACTTATTAAGCAAATAAAGTAGGAAGTTTGAGTTTGAATAGTAGAAAGGGGTACGAGGAAGAGGTTTCTTCTCTAACCTAACCGCTTTCCCCCACTGTGCTTCACTTTTACTTGTTTGATTGCTCTAGTTTTTTCACAGTGTTTGTTCTGTATTTTGATTGGGTTTTCTTATAATTTGAGTCATTGATATCTTGCAGTTAGCAGAGTAAACATTCATTGATTTTCTAAAGGACAGGATACTAATTTCCCAAACTTTGAGTACTTTTCCAAATGAAAGCACATACTGTATCAATGCAAAATCAGTGAAAATATTTTTGAAATCACAATTCAAGTACCTAGACTTTTTTAGGTATATGTACGTACTACTATTACATAGAATACATAGAAAAGACGAAAGCGTTTATTTCACTTTAGAAATATAACAGTTATGTACTAATATGTAAGCTGAAGTTGAATTGAACGGGGAGAATTGCTGTCCACTTGTTTTGTTTGCAAAATGGTTGAATTTCCTTTGTTAGGATATTTATAAAAAAGAAAGTATTCTACAATACAGTACAGACAGGTCAGGGTAGGACGGGAGGATGAGAAAGAATCCGGATCAAAGACAAAAGTCAAAGTCAAAGACTTCGGATTCGATTTGTGTACAGATAGAGGAGAAAGTGAACTATGTGAAGTGAAGGGAATCTTATCATAAAAGTTATGATGAAATATCCCAAAAAAATTGGATTATGTCGTAGTATGTAGAGATATTTGTGTTAAGTATGTGATGTGACTATGTGTGTAAGTCCTAATTGAGATTGCGACAAATATTGTAACAAAGTATTAGAATATAAGTTGAGAGTGAATGCATGGAGTCGAACTTAACTTAACTTTCATAGCTTTAGCCTTAGCTCAAAGCTCTTCTTCTTTTTCGTTTTATTTCGTCCGAGTATTTCCTCGTTTATTGTGTGTATTTGTAGAGTATTAAACGGAGCTGTTGATCCTGCTCTGCTTTTCTCTAGCACTAGATGCTCTGACACCGAAACTGAAACTGAGAGTCGACTACTCCGGGTATCGTGACTTCAGTTCAATTCAGTTGAGCAGTGAGACTCTTTCTTTCACAACTAAACTCACGCACACACCGACGATCGGCTAGCTCACTGACTTTACTCTACTATCAACTACTATCCTACTACGTACGTTATGTTACGTACACAATACAGTACAGTACACGACGACTCAAACTTAACTTAACTCACCCACTCGTATTCTACTATGTAAGCTCTCAATCCCAATCCCAAACCCGAAAACACAAACTACTACAGGCAGACACTACAAATAGTAAAGCGAAAGCTAAAGTAAGCATCCTACTTATGTAGGTACTACAGTATACATACTATGGACTTTGTAATGTACATTTGTATGTATTTTTATTCATCTAACCTTAATATAGCTAAACTACTACATAGTAATAGTAAATACAAGTAGTAGGTAAATATTATGTGCAATTTGCCTTGCCGGCCTTGCTTCCTTTCCTTCATCCTTCCTTTTTTATTGTGACCCGGGCAGTGGAAGTGTAACTAGTTGTAGTATAGTAATTCTAACTAGTTGACTTAACAGAACGCAAACAAAATACTGTCTACATCTATCTAACTATTCCTAGTGGGGATTTAAATAGAATTCATTGTATAAATCCTAAACTTAGTTTAGGACACCGCCTTCCAAAGAATTTCTATCAATAGCATCTTCAAACGTGTACTTGTATCTTTAACAATTAGTAAATTATGTAGAAATGTAGTACAGTATGTACATTATGTATGAGATGTGGTGTAAATTAATGAATGAATGCAAAATTGCAAATGCAAGTTCACAAGTTAATATTATGTAGGATTATTTTTCAGAAGAGTAAACTAAGTAGGAGAGAAAGATGTACTCTGCGTACTCGTGACGTGAGGGAAGTAATTGTCTTAATTCCAAAAGCGAATTCCCCAAGTGCTTAGAAACGGCATTTAAACGGAACTGACGATGAGTCTAGACCTTGCAAATAATATATTATGTCTGAGTGCTATTTTAATCTTTTCTATTTATAGCTATAAATGGACTCAATCCTTTCATTTATACATCGTACACAATTACTCAGATTCATAATAATTGTTTTTCTTGGGTTTGATTACTTAATGTCGACTTTAATGTTCAGTTGAGCTATGACTAATTATACAGTACAGTGTGTTATATAATCAAACTATCTTTAGCTATATAGCCGTTAGTCGTGAGTGAGCATAAGGAAAATTGTCTTTTCTCTCATTGTCAAGGTTAACTATAACGCAGGGCAACTGGCTAATAGGTGAAAGGTCCTTTGTTAATTAAGGCTGAGACAAATAACCCAATCTATTTAATTCTAGCAATTAGTCTATATAATTATGTATAATGAAAAATATTTAAGATTCAACACAACCGCCGATGGGGCATGACAGATTTTTAAATTTGATTTGGGTTTCGTCATTTTGCTTTCACCACAGGCAAGAACAAACAGTTACTGTTTACCTTTACCTTTAAGGCTGGTTTACGAAAGTCACACCAACCGCGGTGAAAGTGAGAAGGGGCTACATGAAACAGGAGAATATGAGTGTGACATTAATATGAGCATTTCATCAATGACAAAAATTGTTAATGTATTTTATGAAAAATTACCTATTTTTGTTTACCTTTGGAAATATGTTAAGGCAGGTGATGTAAGATCATAAGACCATGTAATATATATCACAGAGGGAAAAAACATTTGTGACTCATTGTCTTTGGATTTTACATTTGCAATTATTAGGAGACATCAATTTATATGGTTGTCCCATCCTGTAGTATTTACCGGTTTAATATATAGAAAATCATGGTCAAGTTATAGTTTTGATGAATTAGCACAAACGCTTCCAACATTTCAAAATTATCAATACAATTTTTGGAAAATATAGCATTTTTTGGCAAATAGAAATACGGTCTCAGAATTATTTATGTAGAGCCCACTTTACTAAAGTAAATGCAAAATGCAATTCCAGTTATTATTGATTTAAGTGATGCAGTGCTCGCGAAATCTTTATTTTTACATTTTACATGCAGTGCATATTCACGTTAATTGAACATGCAAGTAAAAATGTGCCTTCGTATGCATTGACTCCGTTTACGATAAATATTGCTAAAGAAAGCAGAACAGATATTGTAGATCATCTAGGTATACATAAAACAATACTGACCTAATTATGTCTGTTAAGACGTTGATCACGAAATCAATACATATATAGCGTGCAGCAGTGTTAGCAATTGTGTATTGACTAATATAACTAAGTTGGAGGAGTCATAGGAAATGTTGACATACTGAGATATCCAAAATTCCTGTGACACATATAACATAACTCTCATGCACGATTTCTCTATGGTGTGGTCGAACTCCGGTACGATACCAATATTCAGTACGTACAAACACAAAGTAGCTAATAATGCATTTTGGATTGCTACTAAGAGTGCATGCATTCCCATTATCTGTTACAATAAGACAGGACATCAAAGGATATCACTTGGCCAATCTAATAATGACGTGACCTTTGCATAGGAGAAATATTGTACTGTGCTTTCATAAACACATAATTAACTTACTTTCCCTTCCTAGAAGTTGGCTTTGTCTGCATTTATTGGATATTTATACTGATTGAGAAAGCAATTATATTTTTCTAAGAATGTGTGCCACGATTATTGGGGCTTAATGCGATATTCATTATTTCATCAATTCATCTAGCCAACCCATCCTTCTATAAGTAAAGTACTGTGCACAAGGAACATTCCATTTTCATACTATACACAGACCAAAATCTGTTTTTCATAAATAATTTGTCCTTAATTAAACGTAAATGTAGGTAATTAGCATATTATTCTCAATTAGGGATATTTCCATAATATTATTTTTGTGTGTAAATACATTTGTCTATAATAAGGTATAAAAAATATAATATATAATATACTATATATAAAAAAACAGTATCGCTATTTAAAAAGCATAATTTAACCCTGTGAATTGCTCTCACCTAAGATACTCGTTATGCTGAACTTATGTAGGCGAGAGCAAGTGAAGTGGTATCTCCTTTCATGAGAATACTTAAATACTTGGGTTTTTATTAATTCATTCACTTCATTTATAGATACAGGAACCGGATCTACTTACATGACGTGTGTATATATCCGATCATCATATGATTTCATTTAATTATAAACATAAGGGAGATTGGTGGTTAAGGTTATGGCATGATTCACTAAATGTACATAATATTTCATATTGCATAATTAAAGAAACTGAGAACAATTTTACTCAGGTTTACATAAAACATACTAACTACAAGTCTAGCATTATATATACTATTTTAATGAACAGCTTTATTTAATTACCTTATATGATTTAGCTTTATATTACTTAGCTTTCATAATTCACACAAGATGTACCACATATCATATCCTGTTCGTATCTAATCAGGTGACATATGACCTATGGTATGGCGCAACCATAAGCCAAGTCAACGGAGAATTCCTTCACTTGGTTATCATTCCCTAAAAGAGTGGCTATTCTTATTTAGCCGTAATAATAATTTAAGTTGGTCTTCTGTTCTCGATAATATTAGTTACTTAATATTATTCCACCCTGTTTCTATTTACTAACTGTATTAACAAAGGAATCACGAAACTGTTGACTTATGAAAATTATTTGTTTTAATGTTAGTATCTTCCAAACGTTTTAATGCACCATGAAAATATTTATTATATATTTCCTCCCATACTTTGCAACTAATGTGTACCTTGTCAATTAAACAAACTATTTGGACATTGTTTGTTTTATTATAGTTATATGTAAATATTATTGGTTAACGTCACAGATTCTAATACACTGTTGCTGCACTTAGGCATATTGTGACGACAGAAATAATTTTGCAGAGAGTTATAAACACATTGTTTTGTTTTTAGCATGTACTACAAATATGTAGTATTAGTATACTACTATATCCTACGCTTCCATTTGTCTAAGATCATAAGAAGTCTATGCCAAATGCCAGTATAGCATTTGTACATAGTATGTTTGTTTGTATGGGTAGGCAGTAGGCATTCAATGGCAAATACTTATTCTATTAGGCACTAATACTTACTAGAAAGTATATCTGTGTTAGCTTTGCAGTGGAAGTTGAAGAAAGATCTTAGAACTCATTTCATCGCATCTTATCTCATCACAGTGACTTTTTCTAACTTATTTCGTCTATCTGATGGTGTGTTGTAACTGTAACTGTACTGTGATGTAATACATGTATACCTAGCTTAGTTCTGTAGCACGTTATAAGTATGAGTGGTAGGCTGACTGCTGCCAAGAAAAAATTAGGCTAAACTTCTCGGCTGCCAAGCAAGGTTGGCTTTTATAGCTTGTGTGGTATACCTTCAATACTATAAATACATACTGGTCTATAATACTGCTCCAGAGGCTTAACAAGTATTTGCGGGCCCAGGCTTAAAAATTAATATCCTAGAGGGACCCCTAACACAAATGAGAAATAGTAATTTATTTATAATTATTTTATAGTTTCTTGTGTACAAAATCGGAAAGATGCAATTTAAAAAATGCAAAATCGTTTAGCGACCGCATTTGTAATTTTAAAATTCCATAACCTTAGTAATTACATTTATTTGGAAAATTAAATGCAATTATTACAAAACGAAATAGACCCATTTGTTTGCGAGTACATCTACAAACTACCCTTGATATGTATTTAAACCTTATACCATAAGCTAACACCAAAATATATATAATTATATTGACATTTTGATACAAAATTGACAGGAAACCATTTTATTATCCATTTATAGTAGTATTTGGGAAAATTGGCGTTAGTGGGCCCCAAATACTGTAGGTTGTGTTATACATTGAGGGGTACTCTTGTTCATTTAGCTACTAAAAGTGCATCACGGAGACTGTTTTATTTTAAATCCAAAAAACATAAAGGGTTCACAGAATCAGTAATGTGTATGTGTATGCAGTATAGAATTGATAAATACGGGCTAAATATCACATAATAAAATTTGTATCCGTGTTAACAAATATGTTTAAGGGTGTACTTGGATAAAACCTTGCACACATTGTTTCTTACGCCTTCTTACAAATGACCATGTATTAGAGCGGACTTCAGTGGCTTCTGCCTGGGAATATCAAAAATGGACAGATATTGAAAATATGTAATACAATAATGCCATACACTTAAGATGTTCGAAATCTTACTTCAGTTTAATTCATTTATTCTATAATAATTGATACCCCAAATAGCACTAGTCTTCATTTTATCGATTGCCATTTAATCTTTCCAGCTTTTTTACACTTTCCGTTGCATTGTGAAATTGTTTCTCCCAGTGTTTCTAACATTGCGCATTAAGTATACCGGTGATGAAAAGCGAAAGATATAATTGTGTTGCGCCGTGTATTTTATAATATTATACATTAATAGTATCTGTGTAGTGCTGTGAAATAGAAATGTTTTTTATACACAATGTAGTAAAATGTAATATAATGCGCATTTGTATATAAATAATATATGCTTAATTGCAATTAAGCAATGTACTTTGTGTCTTATTTCTTAGTTTAATGTTGCGGTGACTAGTTTCTTATCATTTCGGCTCCATCCTACCACCTCGTTCATAACTCGGTAAAAAAGGATGGCATTTGAGAGCATTTGTTCAAAAGATGTATTATAGGAGAGGGTCACAGATTTGAGCTAGTTTCAACATTTAACCCTGGAATAATATCAAATTTTTTGTCAAAACAAGTATTTGAATTTTAAAATTTCGGCAAAGCCGTACTAACTTCCTTAGAAATATACAACCAATTTAAGTTTGGATTTTTTTCTCGAATTCTTCCAATAAATATCTCGGACCTAAGGAACAGATATTTTTGACATTTACTTTCCACTGCAAGGAATAAATTCACAAAGACACCGTCTTCTTTGTATCTGAAAAATTAGTTTTTTTCGAAAAAGCGTCGTTTCAGTGATAAATTTTGGATATATAGCGTCCTTATGGCCGAGATATAATGTGCATCTTCCAGAATTGACCCACTACTACCATTTAGCATTTTCATCCATTTTTGATTCAGTTATTAAAACTTGCTTGGAGTAAGAATTGACCTTAACATACTCACTTTAAGATTATACATATTAGAACATAGGTAACTCTTTTGGTTGTTGTTCTATTTGCATTAGGTATTTCGCAACGTTACATTACAAAATGTATGCTAATGCATTTTGCTACTTATTATGTTGTTTAGTGCATTGTGGGTTATGTGCGATTTATATACTAAGGTAAAGATTCTTTTATATGCACACTTCATAGCAAAGTCATTCCATGTCGCAGCGTATGTGTATATCTACGGTGAAGACTGAAGAAGATATCGTAATGTACACGCAATGGTTGTGAATGCGGTAACCGGACAATTCGCCGCGTGGACAATTCGCCGCGCAGGACAATTCGCCGCAGGACAATTCGCCGCGGAGACAATTCGCAGCAAAAATTCACCGTAAAACAATTCCCCGCAAAACAATTCCCCGCCGCCCCGCCGAAAATTAAAATTAATTAAAATTAAGAAAATTAATTAA